>PVIR01021470.1:19166-29483 GCA_004026965.1 Petromus typicus
AAAAAAAAAAAAAAAAAAAAAAAATGCGCCGCTTTGCCAAGCTCTGAGGGCTGAGCAGACTTGGGCTGGTCGAGGAAGCCAGAAGGCCAGTGTGGCTGAAGCACAGGGCCCAGGGAGAGACCAGGAACGCATTGGGCTTTGTGGACCGTGGTCAGTGCAGCAGGGAGCCACTGGCTGGAGCCCTCAGCACTCAGATGGGCACTGGCATGCTATCTTATCATAGCCTGATGAGGAGATGCCCCATCCCCACCCCAGAAAGCTGCTCGGAAGCACCGTGAGAGTGAGTGTGATAGGGTGGGTGGTGATGTGCCAGTTGAGCTTATATGTTCCTCGTGTTCTCTTCCACTGCAGCTTTTCCTTCCGTCCATGAGGAAGAAGCCAGCCCTGGCTGATGGCAGCAATCCTGACGGCGATCTCCTAGAGGACCACTGGCTGGTCACTGACATGTTCACCTTTGAGAATGTGGGCTTCACCAAGGATGTGGGCAACATCAAGTTTCTGGTCTGCGCAGACTGTGAAATTGGACCCATTGGCTGGCATTGCCTAGATGACAAAAACAGTTTCTATGTGGCCTTGGAACGGGTTTCTCATGTGTAACTGAGGAAATGGGGAGTCGGCTCCCCCAACTCTAAAAGAACTGGCATCAAACTGGCGTAACTGTCGTGCTGCTGTCTCCTCTGCACCACGGATATAAATGATGAGCACCAACGTACGCACTTAATGCATAGAGGACCAAGCCTGCTTCCTTCCAGCCTCTGCACATGCCTCCCGCTCAGTTCTTGGGACACTGTAGAGCTCCACAAGCCTATTCTCATCCGTGGCCTACTGCTTAGGCTTCATTCTAACTGGGACTCCCTTTTTTCTGCTCTCAAAGAACAGTATTCAACTTTAACCACCATGGCATATGACAAGACTCTCGTGTGCTGATAATTGAAACATCACCTTTTTCACTTTCATTCAAAAAAAATACAGCTGAGAGTGACTTTGTTTTATGACTAACCTAGTTATCTACAGGAATTTGCTCTTTGTAAAAGTAAAACATTTACAAACTTCAGTATTTAAACCACTAATCAAAAGACATTGCTTTGTATACATCTCTAATAAACACCATGGTTGAGAGCCTTAGATCTGGGACCAGATTGACAGTTTTATTGTGAAGATGAATATGGCCCTCCTTCCTTTCAAATGTTGATGTCATTTTCCTTTTTGTTGACACTTTCATTGCTGCAGCCTATACCTCAAGCCCCAGATTGTCTGCCCCAGTCCACATTCAGCCTCGATGGTACAGGAGCTCCTTCGGAGTCAAGAGTGAGCATGGAGGAGCCTGTATGAAGGGCGGGTCTTTGCCAGATGACCCCTGAATCTCCAGGTCATCTCATTTGGACAAGTTGCCCTCCTTTGTTCTTGGGGAAGACTCTAATGGATAGTGTTGTTCACCGAATGTGTCAAGCCTGGTCCTCAGAGCTCTCTATCAGCCCAGAACACAGTTTTGTCCTTCTGAAAGGCCTCTGTCTACTGCTGTTGGGTTGCTCTGACTGCTTGATGTTAGCAGATGTGTTTAAGTCTTCAACGTGATTCGCGTCATTCTGTTATTTCCATTCTGAAAGGACTTACTGGCACAGAAGGAATCAAAACCAAGTTTCAGGTGTCCTCCCTCCTCTGTAGCTCTGGGGGCTTCAGATGGAAATAAGGACCAAATGGAAGCCCTCCCATGCCCCTTTCTTTGTGTTTGCCTTCTGGCTGCTGCTTCTGTCCTTTATTCCAGAGTTTTCAATGTCTCCTCCCACTAACATGCAGGCCTTGGATACTGTTTGCAGCCAACCTACTTCCCCAGAAACCTGGCTTCCTTCCTAGTCAGAGCCTGAATGCGCTGCAGCAGAAAGGGAGAGAGCTATGTCTCCGTGATAAATGCCATAAGTACTGTGATATTTCTAGAAAAACAACTAAGAATTACCCACTGGGTCAGGAGGAACAAATTAAGTAGATGCCTCAAGGGGCATATGGCCTCTGACATCACAAATTATATGCGTTTATAGCAGGTACATTAAAAATGGGTGTAAAATTATCGCTTAGCCAGGTGTGATGGTGCACGCATATAATCCCAGCACTTGGGAGGCTGAGATAGAAGAACTGCTGCAAGTTTGAAGCCAGCTCAGGCTACATAGTAAGTTCAAGGCCACCCTGAATGAGACCTTGCTTAGGTTTTTTGAGAAAAACCAAAAAGAATTTTTAAAAATTAGTGTTTAACTCATATCTCCACTGTCTGAAAACTGCTGATAATGTCATAAATATCCTTGATGTTTTTCTCTATGTAGATATAAACTTGTGGTTTTTAAAACAGATGCAATCATCCATTACTCTTTTATACTCTTGTTTTTTTTTTAAACAAAATAAGGTGAACATCTTCCACATCAGCAGCCATCTACCCAGTCACCATAACTACTAGTATCACATTGCATTGGGGACTGTGACTTATTTCACTGATCCACTAGTGGGTGTCCCCCATCATTTGTCACAGTCATGGAAAGTGCCACTCTGCATTTAGAAGTGCACCCACACCCTCATGTCCTTGGAGTACAGGGTGAGCAGTGGAGTTGCAGGGTGCTGTTGTCAAGACCTTGCCAGGCTGACCCCTGAGATCAGCTGTGGCTTCCCCCAGCATGTGAAGGATCTCGTTCTCTGAGCCCTTACAAGCTCTCAGTGTTTATGATGATGAGAAAATAGGATAATTAAAAAATAATATCTCACTGTTTTCATTTGCATTTATTTTATTTTTAATGAAAATTTTATCTTGTTATTGGTCATGTGTTTCCTTTTTTTTTTTTTGAGACAGGGTCTTGCTTTGTAGTTCAGGCTGGCCCCGAGCTCAGCCTCAAACTCACATCACAGCAATCCTCCTGCCTCTGCCTCCCAGGTGCTGGGATTACAGGCGTGAGCCACCACGCCCGGCACTGTGGTATGTGGTTCTGATTGCTGGTAGGCATGAGTCTCCATGCCCCGTACTGTATGTGGCTGGGGGCGGGGATCGAACCCCAGTCCTTGTGCTTGCAAGGCAGGCACTGGAGCCACTGAGTTAAATCCCTGGCCCCCCCCCCTTTTTTTTTTTAAGGTTTTTTGAGACAGGGTCTCGCTTTGTGGTTCAGGCTGGCCCTGAGCTCAGCCTCCAACTCACATCACAGCAATCCTTCTACCTCTGCCTCCCGAGTGCTGGGATTACAGGCATGAGCCACCACGCCCGGCACTGTGGTATGTGGTACTGGTTGCTACTGGGGTGAGTCTCCACGCCCAGTATTGTTATGTAGTTACCGGGGGATCCAACCCAGGTCCTTTCACTTGCAAGACAGGCGCCGGAACCACTGAGCTATATCCCTGGCCCCAGGTTGTTTTCTTTTTTGAGAATTTCCAAGCATTGCTGTCCTAGTCACCAAAATATTGTGTTACTATTCTGCCTTTTCAATTGGATTTAAAAAAATAAAAACATTTTAACAGTGTAAATTAGAGTCCTATGTATCCTAGGAAAGAGTAGATAAGTCGGGAAAGCGAAGAGGAGCTGAAAACTGAATCTCAGGATTTGGCTTGAAGTCTGTCAGCTAACTGACTAATGACTTAGTATCTGCTATAAAACGAAAATGTCATCTCTTCACTCCCATCTCACAAGTTTGCAGTAAACACATGCAAATAGCTATTTGCCATCATTGGAAGCAACTCATGCTTGCTGCTGATTTAAGAGGTCGGCAGTTCTTGCCTGAGGTGTAGCTCAGTGCCGAGCTCTTGCTTAGCATGCACAAGGCTGGTTCAATCCACAGTACTGAAAACTAAACACACAAACCCCACAACTCCTGTTGGGGAGAAGAGTTGAGTGTACTGAGGCCCAATTGTTTCTACAGTATTAACTTTTTAAAATATAGAATCCAGAAGCTGGGGGTGGGGATTCAGCTCAGTGGTTCTACCATCTGCCTTCCAAGTACAAGGTTCCAAGTTTGATCCCTGGTAACCACACACAAGGCCAGGCATGGTAGCTCATGCCTATAATCCCAGCACTCGAGAGGCAGAGGCAGGAGGATTGCTGAGTTCAAGGCTCACCTGGGCTACCTAGTGAATCCAGGCCCAGCCTGAACTACAAAGTGAGACCCTGTCTCAAAAAAAAAAAAAAAAAAAAAAAATCCACAGCAGAAGCAGTGGGATGGCTACAAGTTGAAGGGCAATCTGAACTGCATAGCAAGACTCAAAAAACCCAAGATGGACAGTGATGTACTGACATTTTACATATTGTTGCCATGTTGTGTTGGAGGCTACTCAAACACTAATGTGACTGTTGAGAAGGGCCACTGTCCCTGCTGATCTTAGTAATGTGGACTGGCCCTCGTAGGCTGGAGATATTAAAAATCTCCTCTCCAGGTGTAATGGCACGGCACTCAGGAGGCCGAGGCAGGGAGATCACAAATCCAAGGCCAGTCTGAACAATATAGTGAGACTCTAGTTCAAAAAAAATAAATCTGCTTGACTCTTCCAGGGACGGTTCCTAGAGGCACTCAGAATGGCCCAGCATTTGACATCACTGTGGGGTTTTCTGCAGTTCTGTTGATAACAGAAATAGTCTGTCCTTATAAACCCCTGGCAACGGAAGTGTATGCAGAGAAGATTTTGAGGAGCGAGATCTGTACTTCTTAGCAGATTGTTTAACACATCAGCAAGGCCTAGGTTTCACCTACACTGCATGTGCTTGTGACAAGATCAAATGTCTGCTTATCCAAGAGCACAAAATTGTAAAGTACTGAGGACAGCAACACAAAATCCGAAAGAAAAAGAGCTGGGCATGTAGTTGCATGCCCGTGACTCCAGCATTCAGGAAGCTGAGGCAGGAGGGTCACTGGGAGTTTGAGGAAAGCCTGAAATACATGGCAAGACCCTATCTCACAAAAGAAAAACCAATTTTTAATGAGGCACTTCTGAGTAATTTTTTTAAAGGAAAAAAAAATCTATTGAAGACAGCAGAGCCAACATTATTTTGAAGAGTTACTGGCGCTGGACCCCTGAGGAGGTAGAAGCCTAGCTTTACGGCTCAGTGTTATGGGAAACTGTTCTCTGGAGAACATTTGCAATCTTGGAGGCTGTGGAGAGGCTAATGAGTGAAGATGGGTGCAGAGGATTGAACCTTCAGGCTGAGCCGGTGCTCTTCACTGAGCTACACTGACAGCATCAAGATCACAAGTAGGAGACAGGGCCTGTCGTGCAAATTGATGGCCTTCACTCCTCACTCAGGAGGAAGCCATGTGTTCTTAGCACCAGGGGAAGGTAAATGAGAAGCAGAAAGGGAACCGCTCTCCCAGTGGTACGAGTTCAGCTTCCATTCATCTTGGCCTTGCTATTAGATTAAGGCAGTGCCAGAGATATAGTTTCGCCAGACTCGACGAAGCAAATGGAAAATACCACCAGCCTCAACTTTATTTCTACAAACAGTTTTGCTAGTACAGTATCCCAAATGCAACCAATGTAACCAGGCATAAGAGATAAGATAGTAAAAATGAGCAAAACATAGACAATGCAAACAGATCCATAGAGGCCAGCGATGCTGTAGCTATTAAAAATTGTCCTTAATGGCCCAGGGATCTCGCTCAGTGGCACCAGACCTGGAATGCAAACGCAAAGTCCTGAATTTGATCCCCAGTACTGCAAGAAGAAAAAAAAAAAATCTGGAAGTACACCTTAAAATATCTGCTTCTTGTATTCAAGGAGATATACAATTTTTGGAATTACCAATACTGGGACCTCAGAAAATAAAAAGTGCATTCTAGAACTTTAAAAAAAATTCTGTAACCCCTATAGTCCTAGCTACTTGGGAGGCCAAGGAGTACAAGGCCATCCTGGACAGTATACCAAGACCCTGCTTTTTAAAAAGTTAAACTACAAAATGTTTACAAATCCAGTAAGCAAAATTAATTCAGTGGAAACTTTCAGCAGTATATTGGACATAGCTGGAGAAAAAATTGCTAAGTTAGGAGCTGGGCATCATGACAGATACCATCTTACAACACAAATCTCATACCAGTGATGGAAAACTATGGCACGTGTGTTACAGATGGGCTATTTGTTATCACTGAAAACTCTGAAACATTTGCTATCACTGTGAACATGCACTATTGTTGAGAGAAACTCAAAGACATTCGTGGGGCCAGAAAACTGTATCCCGCATATCTCATCCAGCACATTTCCTAAGCCTCAGAAGCCTTTGAGCTAAGAATGGTTTAGTGAGTTTTTTGTTTAAGTTTTTTGAGACAGGGTCTCACTTTGTAGTTCAGACTGGTCCTAAGCTCAGCCTTGAACTCAGCAATCCTCCTGCCTCTACCTCCTGAGTGCTGGGATTACAGGTGTGAGCCATCACGCCTGGCATTGTATATGGTTACCTGGGATCGAACTCAGGACCTTGTGCTTGCAAGGCAGGCACTGGAACCACTGAGCTAAATCCTGGCCCCAAGGTTTAGTGCTTTTTTTTTTTTTAACCCAAGGTCTCCTGGATTTTAGGCAAGTGCCCTACTTACTAAGCCCTTTCATGAAATATTTTGTTGACTCCTAATATTGTGAACATATCAACTTTCTCCAGATGAATACATTAAGTAAAAATTATACTCAAAAAGCCAATAGTCAGTGGGCATGATGCCACTGCCTATAATCTCAACTAATTGGGAGGCTGAGGCAGGTGGATCTCACATTTGAGTCCAGGCTGGGCCACTTAGTGAGACTCTTTTCTCAAAATTTAAAAAGGGCTTGGGGCTGGGGAGTTAGCTCAGTGGTTCCGGCGCCTGTCTTGCAAGCACAAGGACCTGGGTTTGATCTCCTGGAAACCACATACAATACTGGGCATGGAGACTCATGCCCAGCACAAACCAGTAGCACATACCACAGTGTCGGGCATGGTGGCTCATGCCTGTAATCCCAGCACTCGGAAGGCAGAAGCAGGAGGATTGCTGTGATGTGAGCTTGAGGCTGAGCGCAGGGCCAGCCTGAACTACAAAGGAGACCCTGTATAAAAAAAATAATAATAAAAAATAAAAAAATTTAAAAAGGGCTGCAATGTTACTCAATGTAAAGATCCTGGGTTCAACCCATAGTAGTATGTGGAGTTCACCAAACTGATGCTGAGAGTTATATACAAATGCAGAGGACCAAGAAGGGTCAAGACAGTCATGGAGAGAAAGGAGGTGAATTTCCTGGGTAGGCAGTGTTGCTTGTTACCAGGACAGACAAATAGACTAACAGCAAAATAGCTCCAGATCAGACAGTGCGTGTGGACGGGTGGAAGTGACAATTTGCAGGGGCTGGGAATGCTGGTAATGTCCTTCCCTATATCTGGCTAGTGGTTATGCCATAAGTTGTTGAGCTGCACATCGTTTGTATGCTTTTCTGAATAAATGTTATATTTTCATAATACAGAGGGTTTTATTTATTTTTGTAGTGCTAGGGATCAAAACTAATATCTCACACAGGCAAGGCTAGCTCCCTACCACTGAGCTGTACATGAACTCTAGTATAAAGGTTTTTAAAAGTATAATCAGCTCAGTGTGGTGGTGCACACTTACAATCTTAGTACTCTGGGAGGCTGATGCAGGAGAACTGCAAGTCTGAGTGCAGCTTGGGAAACCTAAGAATATTATGTCTCAAAACAGAAAAATTCAGGGCCGAGGAGTTAGTTCAGTGGTTCCAGCTCCTGTCTTGCAAGCACAAGGACCTGGGTTTGAGCCTCGGTAACCACATACCATACTATATGTATGGTATGGGCGTGGAGACTCACGCCCAGCAGCAACCAGTACCACATTCCACAGTGCCAGGCGTGGTGGCTCACGCCTGTCATCCCAGCACTCGGGAGGCAGAGGCAGGAGGATTGCTGTGATGTGAGTTGGAGGCTGAGCTCAGGGCCAGCCTGAACTACAAAGCAAGACCCTGTCTCAAAAAACCTAAAAAAAAAAAAAAAAAAAACAGAAAAATTCAGGAGCGTTGGGGAGGTAGGTCAGTGCAAAGGGCCTAAGTTCATTTCCCAGCCCCCCTCAAAGTGCTCAGTCATCCTACACGAAGTCTGCTATTCTACATAAAATATTTTTTTAAACTTAGGATGGAATTTTATTTTTGTGACCTCCTGAGCCTGTACATCTTTAAAAATTAAACCCATAAGGGCTAGAGATTTAGCTCAGTGGTTCCAGTACCTGCCTGTCAAGCACAAGGTCCTGAGTTAGATCCCTAGTAACTGTATACCACAATGGCAGGTGTAACCCCAGCACTATAATCCCAGCAGTCATCAGGCAGAGGCAGGAGGATTGTTGTGAGTTCAAGGCTATCCCAGGCTACAAAGTGAGTTCAGGGCTAGCCTGAACTTACAAAGTGAGACCCTGTCCCAAAAAAACTTTTAAAAAATTTAAATTAAACCTGTGATTCCACTGGCCCACCTTCAAGGGAGAAAATTTTCGTAAGCACAGGGTAAAAATATACCCTTGGTACCTAGCCCAATATTTATCTTTCTTTACTTCTTTCTTTTTTAGACAGAGTCTTGCTATGTAGCCCAGGCTAATGTTGAACTCGTGATGATCCTCCTGCCTCAGCCTCCCAAGTGCTGAGTTTACAGGCATGTACTGCCACACCTGGGTTATCATATTATAATAGTTTGATAAATAGTTATTTTAAAACTGTAAAAATTAACTTTGCTAACAAAAAAGTTAACTCTGCTGAATGCTGTATCGTTTTTATAGGACTAACTAAAAATAGTGCTTGCTTTTGATATTGATAATGGAGTTGAGATTAGAGAAAATTGTGTTTCTGGCCCAAGAACATTGGATGATGCATTAGATTATGTTTTGCACTAATGCTCTGTGCTGCTCAACAGAGATGCTGGAAACAGGACACAGAATCATGCAGAAAGTCCTTCAAAGTGGGCACGACTATGGCCTACCTTATAGGATTAGGGAACAGACGTTACCCTCTACAACTTTTCCATTGTGACCTAGGTTTTCATGTTTGGACAGTTAAACTAAAATATGTGTCTAGTGTGTCAGATATTTTGTGGTGCTGTGGATTGAGCCCAGGGCCTACTGCATACATACATTCTACCTAAGCATACATTCCATCACTGAGCTATACCCCAACCTCAGTGTCAGAATTGAGGGTTAAATGGCAGAAGTGCCCACCAAATTCAATTGAAATTAATTGAAATGTGGAGTGCATTTTTTCCTGTGAGTAGAAACGATGTTATACATAATAAGTGGATTGTAAATTATGGCACACACCCACATATGTACCAGAACAGAACTGTGCAGATGTTTGGAAAGAATCCTTTGCTGCAGCTGGAGGTCACTCCACAACCCTAACCTGGTGACCCTACTGGGGCCCACAGTGCACTATGACCAGAGAAGAAGAGTGAGCATTCCCCTGGGGTTTATTCCCCTCCCCTTTGTCCTGCCCTGAACAGATACACTAAGGGATAGGAAATATGATTGTGCAGAAAATAGGGGAGGAGCTGAAGAGCAATTGCCCTAGTCACATAGAAAATAAATAGCAAACTCATTTTACCAGTCAAACCAGGTTCTTTTGCTCAGTTTGAGATAGAAATCACAAAAATGCAAATGTGCACCACCACCACCACCACCCTGTGGGGATGTACCAGGGCTTGTGCTGGAGCATAAGGGGGATGACACAAAACAGAGCTTCTGGTCTGGCTGGTTCCTCCAGGAGGGGAGAGGGTAGCACAGACAATCTGAGATGCCCCTGCCCCACCCAGGAATGGTCAGAGGTGGGCATTGAGAGTTGCAGGCTTTGAAGGAAGTAGAGGGCACAGCGAGGGCATCCGAGAATGCACAGCCTGCAAAATCTGTTTCTCAAAGACAGAAATACCAGGCCTTTCCCATTCTTTCTCAGTCAGACAATAGGAAAAGAAAGTGAGCTCGTGTAGGCAGGAGATTAGGCATCCATGCTAAGGTATTAGTGCGTGATCCAATCCTGGAAAGCAGGTCCTGCCTGTGCAGCCTCGGCAGGGGCTCAAGAACGATGGGCCGGGGATATAGCTCAGTGGTTCTGGCGCCTGTCTTGCAAGCACAAGGACCTGGGTTCAATCCCCGGTAACCACATAACAGTACTGGGTGTGGAGACTCACCCCAGTGGCAACCAGTACCACATACCAGTGCCGGGCGTGGTGGCTCACGCCTGTAATCCCAGCACTCGGGAGGCAGAGGCAGGAGGATTGCTGTGACGTGAGTTTGAGGCTGAGCTCAGGGCCAGCCTGAACCACAAAGTGAGACCCTGTCTCAAAAAACCTTAAAAAAAAAAAAAAAAAAA
>PVIR01021471.1:5573-29478 GCA_004026965.1 Petromus typicus
CAATCCTCCTGCCTCTGCCTCCCGAGTGCTGGGATTACAGGCGTGAGCCACCACGCCCGGCACTGTGGTATGTGGTACTGGTTGCTGCTGGGCGTGGGTCTCCACACCCAGTATTGTTATGTGGTTACCGGGGAATCGAACCCAGGTCCTTGCACTTGCGAGACAGGCGCCGGAACCACTGAGCTAACTCCCCGGCCCTCTAAGGTGTTTTTTTTGTCTAGAAATTCCTAATTCTTCTTATTTGTGTTTTTGTTTTGTTTTTTTTGGTACTGGGGATTGAATCCAGGGCCTACAAACTGAGTTATCATTTTCCTTTTCTTCTTCTTATTTTGGTTTATTTTGTTTCTCACTAAGTTACTATGCTGCCTAGGCTGGGCTTGAACTTGTGACCCAGTTTTTTTTACATGGCAGGATTCTGAGTCTCTTTTTCATATTGGTCGCTTTTCTCTGAATCTAAAAAGCAGCAGCAATACTCCAGGGCAGTGTGGAGAAAAGCAAACTATCATATTTGATCTCAGAGTGAATTAAAACAGTGATCTTATCATACACTAAAGTAATTATTCACAGAATAGAATTTAGAGGAAGAAAACAACTTCACTGAAAGGTCCTAAAATCCCCATTGTCTAAGCATATTTCCAGAATCGAGTATATTTAATTTACTTACATGACTTTTTTCCTTTAAATTCAAATCTCTTAATGAAGTACCAATGGCCAATGATGAAGAACAAAACTAACACTTAATAAACCAGCTATATCTTAGGTACTTTCTACATTTTCTGTGGGTGAGTAGGGACACTAGTGCCAAGGACTGAGCCCTGGGCCTCCACATGCTAAGCATACATTCTACTAATAAGCGGGACTTCCAGCCTCTACTCCATTTCACACATTCACAGTCGGGCCATGCATGCATGTCTATCCCACCAGGCAGCTTGTACCACCCAAGGAACTGTCTTCATCCTATTGCATGGGAGACTCATGCATGTATGCCTGGTGCTTAAAGCCAATAATTTTCTCCATCACTCTATAAAGAATGAATGACTGGGCCAGGGACATAGCTCAGTAGTACAGTGCCTGCCTGCCAAGTATAAGGCCCTGAGTTCGACTTTGGCACCAAAAAACAAAAAAGAATGAATTATTACACGTACTTCACAGATGAGAAAGATGAGGAACTAAAAGGGTAAGTAGCCTCAAAGCTAGATAAATATCTACCTATCTATCTATCAATGGTCCGTAAGTGACAGAGCCATAATTCATAACTTATTCATCCCACAATGCTTTCTATGTATTGCACATCTGTATTATAGAGACCTGGAAAAGTAGTGACAGGCTAATCTTCAACGTAGGCCAGAAAAGATGATGTACCTTACTGGCTTGGACTATTTCTCTTTCTTAAAATACAGCCCCAATGTGTCTAACATAGATACATACACAGAAGAGAGGTGGATCTTTGCTGTGTGGATGAAATCCTTTCTGGCGACAGGAAGAAATCTCCTCTAGTCCATGATCAGTTAATTTAAAGAATCCAGTTCTGAAATAAGAAAAGGTAGGCTTAAGAGTCAAGCAAGGTATACCCTATCCCTATCACATGCATGTATACACACATACACACACGCACACGTGCACATGCACCTGGCTGAGGATGCACACAGATACAGAGCAGGGGAGAGCTCTTTCTGAGATAGCTTCCATACGATACTGGCAAACAGGCTTCTCAGTGGTGACTGAATCATGGTTAAAGGATAACTCATTACTGCCACCATACTAGTGTTGCTAGGGATATATAGTAAATAAACAGGATTTGAAATGAAAAAAGAATTGAAAACTCTGAGATAACATGTTTGATCTGAAATTCTTTAATCCATCCTCAAACTTCTGCAATTCCTATGACTTCAAATCAAAATTCAAATTTCTTATGAATTTTCTTTGAAAAAGCAACAAAGCTGTTACTTGGATATCTTTTAAAATAAACAAGTTAGGCATTTGAGAATAAAGTGCTTAAAGGAAGCCCTTTAGAACAGCCAGTTAACACTACAATCTATGTAATTTATAAAGAATATGGTCTCAAGAACAGAACCTTTTGCTCTGAGGCTTTCTTCCCTACTACCACCTTGTAAGTGCCAGAACTAAGTCCTGGATACTCACTCCTGGAACTTGGGGGAGCAGACAATGGCTATTGACTCTGGCAACATCATCTGGTAGGAGCAGTGAGTGTGCAGGTCAACACTGGAAAGAAAGGCGGTCTGTGTAGGATGAGTCTGAGAAGAAAAAACAAGTGGAGAACTCTCAGTGAGCACAAAAGGCCACACCTGGTCCACGAAGGAAGATAGATTTCCAGCAGTTGGTTCCAACCCCCTTTTCAAGTATGTACAAAGAGGAGCCTGGGATGTAGCCCAGTGGCACCATGCCTACATGCCTGGCCAGCGCAAGTTCCTGAGTTCAGTCCTCCATATCACACCAAAAAAAAAAAAAAAGAAAAAAAGTGAGACTGGCCGTGGTGGCTCACAGCTGCAGTCCCACCATGTGGGTGGCAGAGGCAGGAGGATTGCTGTGAGTTTGAGGGAGCCTGGGCTACATAGTAAGTTCAGGACCAACTTGAACTATGAAGCAAAACCCTGTCTCAAAAAACTAAAACAAAAAAAGAAAAGAAAAAAGTGGCTTAAGTATGTATAAAGACATGTGCAATTATGAGGGATACACTTGAAGTTCATAATAACAAAGAAATTCCTTTCCACCTTTGTAAATGAAGGTGGCTGAAGGCTGGATATACTGGATGGAGAGAGCCTCACAAACATTGAGCAGAACCCTATTCTGGGATTTCAAGGAAGTTCTGATGGACAGGGTGATTTATTTCTGACAGAAAGAAATGGTGTAGTGCTAAACCCAGAACAACCCTAGAATTATCCTCAGTTCTAGACAAGATATGAAATAACAGCACATTTCATTTAATTAACTCATATGACCTCAGGAAGCAAAACTAAATTGAGGGCCAAGGAAACTGCAAGTTTCTTGGTTTTCATTTGAAGACAGTGGAGATATTAGGCAGCTTGACCTTTTAGAGGGGCCAACAGGGGGGAAAGATTAGAAAGGGGAAAACTTCTCTTGCTGTGCTATTCATAATAGGAACTCTGATCTCACTGATTCATGCAGTCTAACGGGTTCTGGCTGGGTGGGGAGCTATAGGCTGCAAAACTTGGGGAGAGGAGGTAATAAAACAAAGGACAAATGGAAGCCATTAAACTAGTGGGGTAAGGAGAGGGTCCAGTTCAAGCCTTCCATCTGGGGGTTCATGGGGGAAATATACACTGACATGTTATACGTGCAATATTTACACTTTAAGACTACTGCAGAGGGGCGATGAACTGAATTCCAAGGGAAGAATGGACAAAGCAGAAGTCAACAGTATGGTCTACATGCCTGGAAACTGGGTGGAAAGCCCACATTAAGTTATGTGTGTCGGACATTCATATTCATAATGGCGCTTAGGTCTGGGTTCTAGTAAGGAGATCTCTGTCCAGAAAGGCATAACAAGTACAGGGACATATGAGGAGAGGGGCACTACCTAGGTGTGGGAGTGTCAATACTGACATCAAAGTGGCGGAGCTATACGAGATGGATGCTGCAGACTCAGAAGGCCAACAACTGCCTCTCTTGCATGAGAACAGAAGAGGGGCTGAGGTTTCAGGCATCTAGAATGTGGAGACTGGCCGGTGGGAGTCAAAAGTGTGGAGATCTGGATATGCTGGGTCTCAGGGGTGGCGGGAGAAGGGATTGTATCCAGGTGTCGCAGAAAGAAGACAGGTGAATGTAACTGGCTCACTTGGGTGTGAAGAGAAGAGGCAAGCCCAGTAGGGGGAGGGGGAAGCAGGGACAGTCCAGGGCACCTGTAGAGCAAAGATCACAGTATAGCACGAGTGGAGAACTATAAAGTCATCTGCGCTTGAGGGTAGGAGAAAGGAGAAGACTATCTGTAAGTGTTTTTTGCTTCTTGTTCTTAAACCAAACAGAAAGAATTAAGAAGTTTGATGCTGAATTTACTCTAGGATCTATAGAACTGTCATGACTGGCATCTGTGGACAAAGAAGGTAGGTATCCTCAGCAATAGTGAATGGTAGTTGGGGATGGGAGCTCATGTCTGTAATCCCTAGCCATGGGAGGCTGAAGCAGGAGAATCAGTATGAGTTCAAGGCCTACTTCAAAAACCAAAACCAAGGGCTGGGGATTTGGCTCAGTGGTTCTGGCGCCTGCCTTGCAAGTGTAAGCACCCAGGTTTGATCTGGTAACCACATACAACAATGGTGGGTGTGGAGACTCACGCCCACTAGCAATCAGAACCACATACCACAGTGCTCACAGTACCAGGTGTGGTGGCTCACACTTGTAATCCCAGCACTCAGGAGGCAGAGGCAGGAGAATTGCTGTGAGTTTAAGGCTGAGCTCAGGGCCAGCCTGAACTACAAAAAAGCGAGACCCTGTCTCCAAAAAAAAACACCAAAAACAAACCCAAATAGAACCCAGTGGTGAATGATATAAGACTGGCTCCAGGGACATCTTTTGTGAATTTCTTATTATCTTTTTGAAGCAAACAGTGTGAGCCTCTCTCTGGATGATTCAAGCTTTATTGTATCTGGAGTCTCACTATTTCTAACTGGCTCCTGGTAAGCTCTCTCTATACCAATGGAGGGTGATCCATCCCAGGGCAGATGGTACCTGTTGCCCAGTATTCCAACATGATATAAGTCAAAGACATAATAAACCACAGGTAGATGAATGATTCTTCTTGAGGGAGGTGTTGTTGAAAGGTCAAGTGTAAGTTTGTAGGCAAAAGTTTTTCTGTAGTTAAAGTACCACCCAGGGAAGATATGGGAGGCAGGGGCTACTCGGGGCTCATTAAATCAGGAAAAAGAGCCTATTTGGGAGGGAAGGGGGAGACAACAAGATATAAATGTAAGGATAATCAGTTAAAGAAACATTTAAATAGGAATTTTCTTTCATTTGTTCCCATTATGTTTTATTAAGCACATTATTTAGGTACGAAACAGACAACAATATAGACTTATGTTCACCTCAGAGGGAGTGTGATTCTCAGTAAAAAGAATGGAAAAAGTAAAAATCCAATGACTCAAAAAGGACACCAACCTTCACTGACCAAAAAAAAAAAAAAGCACAGAAAATAAATAGGTGCAACTGACTAATGCTTTCAAGCCTGCTGTGTAAAATTTGAATCTCCTAAGAAGCTTGTCAAAAGTAGACTACTGCACCACTCTCGGAAATAGGCATCATGAGTGAACAATTATTAAAATCTCACCATGTGACCCCAATACACAGCTTTATCTGCTAAGAACCACACCAAAGAATGCTGAGACAAGCATATGCCAAGTGGAAGAGGTCTGCAGAGCCAGTGTGTCTGTCAGCTGAGTGCTGGCAGTAGATCCACACAGGTCCTCAGAGGGCATGTGAGAGCTTTGGCAACTGCAAGGAAAAGCAGTCCCAGCCTGATAGTATTGTATCCTTTTAGACTAGGAGGAGCAAGGCCTAAGCCAACCTGGCTCACCCCAGGGGTACAGCCTGGGACACAGACTAGAAGCAAAACAGGCCTACACCAGCCAATCAAGGCCTAAAATCTGAAGTTGAGTGGCTTGACAGGTAACAAAAGATAAAACCGGAGTTTGGTAAATAACTTTGACACAGACTATAAAAACCTTGTTTTGCTCCCTCACATCCCGCTAAGCTGATGTATATAGCTGGTAAGGTGCAGAAGGAAGAACTTATCTTTTTGCTTTTTTCTCGAAATGTTAAGATCTGAACAAAACTCATGGTCTGCATTTTTTGGGGAGGCTGTTCTTTTCTTAAATCATTTTTGAAAAAAAAATCTCAAATTAGGAAGGTATGGTACAGAAATATCATGGAGTAAAACAGCTGAACTACTATCAATTTATGTTCTAAATTTGTTCATAGCTGGGCCCTTAATGATAGTTAGAAACCTTTATTCACTTGTGGCCAAGTTCTACCTACGTCTAAACAGTAATTATCCAAACTTTCCTCCATCTCCTCTTGTTTCTAAATCTGTCTCTAGCCGTGGACCTGGACTGCTGGTCCTTACCAGTCAAGATTGTCTAAAGAGTTCCCTTAACTTCTCCAAGCTCTCTGTATCCCTTCTTCCTCCTACCCCGTCTTGGAGGAATAGGTGCTTTCTCATAGCAAGATGAACCTCTTCTGTACTTCTGATCTGGTACTTTCCTACTGTCACACTACCTTGTTTCTCTTGCCCTTTTACTCCTCCTTCACTAGCTCACTGGAAATAAAAACAATGAGATAACTATACCCCCAAATATGGGCGAACCTTCAAAAGGCTGAACAGAAGAAATTAAAAATACGTATCATGTAGTTCCATTTATAAAGAGGCTAAAATTCAGCAAAGCTAAGCTGCAGGGTCCAGGCCACACATGAAGGTGGGATCTATAAATAAATCTAGGAAGGAATGATAAAAACAGAAGGCTCACTTTTTCCAAAAAGGACATGTGACTGGGGAGGAGCAGGTCCCTGCAGCATCCTACTTCCTCACTTAGGCACTGATGTTATTTCATGATTCATTAAAGTGCACATTTAGTTTAGGTCTAAGTCACCATGCCACTTCTCTCCTTTTCCTCTGCAGCTAAGCTCCTCAAAATGGCAGTGCCCAGGGCCAGGCACTAGTAGGCGTGGTGGTACATGGCTATAATCCCAACACTTGGGAGGCTGAGGCAGGAGTTCAAGACCAGTCTGGGTTACATAATGAGGTCCTACCTCAAAAAATAAAATAAAACAAAAGGCAGTGCCCAATTCATTACTGTTACATCCTAATCCCCACGACTTCTTAAACCTTACAGCGTGTCCCCACCACTGCCTACAACCCACTAAACCAACATCTTCAAATCCTTTGATTTCACCAAATCCCAACAGGCCCATCCAAGTCTTCACCATGCTGGAGTTCTCAGCATTACAGGACACAGTTAGTATCCTGAACTTCTTCCCATTGTGATTTCAGTGTCCTAACATGAACCTTACCTTCCTGCGCATTTGTTTTACTACCAGTAACCTGTTAGCTCATGTCCCAAGTTGTCAGTAAATCTATTCTGTGGCTCTCATTTCCCCCTGCTTACTTTCAAAGCCAGTTCTGGGCAGAAGACTCCCAGATCTCACTTTTGCTTTGACTTCATTCCCACGTACCTCGCTCTGACTGTCTGATAACTATCTCCAACAACCTGATGTGTCACAAATACCTAAAATCAACATGCTCAGAATTGAACCCCACTTCTAAAGTCAGTCCTCCTCCTGGACTCCCTCTGTTTGCTTATGAGATAATCACTGCCACCCCCACAAGCCAGGGCTGACATCGTTGAGTCATCACTGACTCTTACTCACTGTCCTTTTACTCATAACCCTTATTACTCATTCCCCAATTCCTCAGAAGCCCTACCTTCTCCTCCTCCTTCCCAAACCCACTGCAATCACCCTAGCTCTCATCTTACTACATTTTATCACCAAAATAACCTCTGAAATGATCTCTCTACCTCAGCCTACCTTAAATTGCCTTTAAGTTTCCTAAAGTATGACCTGGATCATCTAATTGCTCTGCTCAGAAACACCCACTTTCTAATGTCCCTGTTCACACAAAGCTCTCCCTTGGCCCATCTTGTTAGAATTCTCATGAAGCACACCAGGTATGATCTTCTTCCTCTCAGTTAATTCCACACTGTCTTACTGGAACCTCTTGAGGTCTCTATGGTCTAAAGGATTTAGCTCAGGGGCTCAGTGCCTCCTGGCAAGTGAAAGGTTCTGTTTTCAATCCCCATACCCAAAAGAGGAAAGAAAAAAAAATTCAGGGGCTGGAGATTTAACTCAGTGGTTCTGGCATCTGCCTGGCAAGCACAAGGTCCTGAGTTCAATCCCCAGTACCACATAACACAATGCCAGGTGTGGTGGCTTACATTAGTAGTCCCATCATTTGGGAGGCAGAGGCAGAAGGATTGCTGTGAGTTCAAGGCGACTGTGGGTTACAAAGTGAATTCAGAGCCAGCCTGAACTACAAAGCAAGACCCCGTCTCAAAGGAAAATTCAACCTCTTGGGGCCATTAGTACATCTATCGCATAGGAAGAGTTGTACATTGTCTATTTGTGCAATCTCCCTTTTGAGACTAAAATCATGCCTTAATGTTTGTATCTCCTTGAAGACAAGGGGCGAGTTTTCTATCTTCCATCTACTATAATGGGAGGAAGGCATACAACAGTAGGCAAATCAGTAAATATTTATATAACTAAACTGAAGGACACAGGTCAGTGTTTCCTATTCTGACATAAAAGTATGTGTGATCTTCCTAAATCCAGAAATAAGCCAATTTATTTGTCAGCAACTCACACGTCTCACACATGAAAAGCAATTTGGCCTACGAGTAAGTGGTTGGAAGCAATAGAAAAAAATTAAGAAATAATTTTTAGGGAAGGAATTAGATTTTACCTCAACATCACCAGAAGTCTGTACAAAATACGCAAATAGGTATGTTGGTGGCAAGTCTGGTCTACATAAAGGTATATGCTATATCATAAAGACTGAATACAATCATCTGGTTAACTCCCTTGGTTCACTTTAAATATTATGTAAGGTTTATATCTTTTAGGAATATCACTTGCAAACAATACAGTTTGTATTGGCAAAGTTTCCATGGCCAATGCGCATATATTTTAGGTCAGCATCATATCACCATTCATTGGGAAACATTCACTGGGAAACTTCAAGAGAACTAGTCTATTTTGATTAAAAAAAAATAAAAGGTTAAAAAACTTTAAAGCCCTAAGTAGTTGCTAGAAATCAAAACTGGAATATAACCAGTCAAGGATGCTAAGCACTGCCTCCAAAGAAGGAAAAACAATAAATAATCAGGATATTGTTTACTTTGTTCCCAGAAAGAAGGGAGCAGTGTGCTTCTTACACAATGAGAAAAGAGAAGACAAGCCCTCAGCTCAGATTTGCTTACATGAATCCAGCCCAGTGTGATGAGACCCTGCTGATCCTGGATGAGGAAAAGTTCTTCTTCATTCTCTGTGTTGCAATAATCAGACCCAGCACTTTGCTTGGGGATGAGAACGTGGGTAATGGTAAATTCGTTCCTCATCTGTCAAAGGAGAAAACAACTGGTCACGTTGCTGACACTTGCAACTCCGCTTAACAGTGAAAAGTTAAACACCTATACAGAGAAGGTCCTTTCCTATTCTAGGGTTGTCTCTTTTGTGCTCCCTGAATCCCTCACCTCAAGGGTTCACAACCGTAGCTGCTCACATGCATTGCTGAGTGCTCTGTAAAGTGGCAGATGCTGAGACCAACCCCAGAACTCCATCTGAGGCACAGCCTGGAACCACCACAGCCTGTTTACACCACAGCCTGGAACACCATAGCCCTGTTTACATCTAAACCAAGTTTCCCTTTCACTATTACATCCTTCTCATCCTTTAAGGCTCATGTTAAGTTTCCTGCACTTCATTCATGATCCATTCAGCATTAATAATGAGGTAAGTACTCCATTGATCTCTCCTTCCTCAAAATTCCTAGTGCTCATACTTTACACACCATTCGGCAAGCTTTTTATCTTTGGTATGTTTGCCATCTCTCCAAAATGGACACACTTTCTGATGCATGTGGGGGTCATCAAAAAGTATAGTGAATGTTTATTTTTTTAAAAGAATTAGCAAAAGATACATTGCCATTAATCCCCCTCCAAACATTCTCCCTCATTTTGAACATACTTATCATTCTTGTCACTTTTTGAAGCAGTTTACAGTGAATTCAAAGTGTGTTGTGTGAGAGGTATTTTCAGAGATCGATAGCAATTTGTCTTTCACTGTAATAATTTTTTAAAAAATTAAACATTTGGATGTTTCATCTGACCTCACAACTCATATGCCTTTCGCATTCTATACTCCCAAGCCTTACCATAAAGTAAGTATTCAGAAGATGATTTGTAGGTATGGCTAGGTCTTTCACTAAGGTACTTCTAATAACAGTATTAAAGCAAGAAGCTCAAGTCCAAGAGATTCCAGAATGTAACCTAATAGAATCACCAAATCTAAGACACTGTATTAAGTATAGTCCATGGTTCCTTCTGGTGAAGGGACTGGCATAAAGAACAACTAACCCTGAATATCTTCTCCTAGTCACAGAGGCCAAGGGGAAGGCACAGTCTCAGTTCAGGAAAGTTTGTTTTTACCAGTTTTCCACAGAGAATTCCACATGTTTCTACTCCGCGGGCAGTGTTGGCACTGGCTAATTGAAGAAACTGTGGGCACAGCCTCCCAGGCACCACGACATGACGCAACCCATCGATTGTAGGAACTGTAACAGAGAAAGGAAAAAAGATGAGACCATGGGGCAGAATCTGTCCAGGCAGACCTCACGGCTGGCAGCTTGACAAGAGCAATGCTAGGCCACTGGGATTTACCCAACTTCAG
Source organism: Petromus typicus (assembly GCA_004026965.1). NCBI lineage: Eukaryota > Metazoa > Chordata > Mammalia > Rodentia > Petromuridae > Petromus > Petromus typicus. Next base: position 16,053 of record PVIR01021471.1, read on the forward strand.
ACAGTGAGTGGGGACCTCATCCTAACATTGCCAAAGGGGGACCATAAAGCCTCCTCTTAACTTTTGGCCATAGCTAATTGAAAGCTGTGATAAGTTAACTGTAGGCATCAACCTGACTGGATTATGGAGTACCTACAGAGCTGGCAAAGCATTATTTCTGGGTGTGTCTGTGAGGGGGTTTCTAAGGAAACTGGGAGGTGGGTCCACAGACCATGGAAAAGCTGTCCTCAATATGAATGACTACCAAACAATCAGCTGGGGCCTGGACAGAACAAAAGAGGCAAAAGAAAGGCAATTTCCTCCCTCTCAGTCTCCCAGAACTCCTGTCCTTAGCATCAGGACTCCTGGTTTCTGGACTCTATAGACTCTAGGATTTGCACCAGTGACTTTCTGGTTTCTCAGGCCTTAGTTTCTTTAAGAAGTAGATTTAGGTATGCTACCAGCATTCTAGGATCTCCATCTTGTATAAAGTCTGTTAGGGGATTTTCAGCCTCTTGTAATCATATAAGCCAATTCCCCTAACAGCTATGAGGCCATGTCAACCTCATCTAGATTTCACAGGATGCTGGAGGTAGCCTGGGAGACCAAGCAGAGACTTACCACAGGGCAAAGCCAACACAACGAACCCCTCTATAACAGTGCCTTTGCAGTCTCAGATGTAGGACAGCCCCATAAGACCCAGAACCACAGGGCCCGTGAGCACAGGAATTGAGCCGGCAAAGCTGCAGACATGAGACTCCAACCCTTGAGAGCTGCTGGGCTTAGTCATAAGCCCAGCAAAGCCACAAAGCTGGAGCCCCACCCCAGTGTGTCCAGGACACAGGACATGGAATTAGAGATTATTCTCTAGATCTAAGACTTAATGTTTTCTCTATTGGATTTTAGACTTGCGACCAGTTAGTTACTTCTTTCTTTTGTTTATTTCTCCTTTCTGAAATGGGAGTGACTATTCTACATCTCATCCATCACTTTATTTTGGAAGCACATAACTTGTCAATTTTATACACTCATAACTGGAGAGGGATGAATTTTTACATCTCACTTATGTCTGACTGAGGTAACTTTGAAATTTAGACATTTGAGTTAATGCTTTTGATACCACAATGAAAAAGCTTGGGCCGGGGATATAGCTCAGTGGTTCCCGCGCCTGTCTTGCAAGCGCAAGGACCCGGGTTCAATCCCCCGTAACCACATAACAATACTGGGTGTGGAGACTCACCCCAGCGGCAACCAATACCACATACCAGTGCCGGGCGTGGTGGATCACGCCTGTAATCCCAGCACTTGGGAGGCAGAGGCAGGAGGATTGCTGTGATGTAAGTTTGAGGCTGAGCTCAGGGCCAGCCTGAACCACAAAGCGAGACCCTGTCTCAAAAAAAAAAAAAAAAAAAAAGAAAAAAGAAAAAGAGTAAGCTTTAATCATTCAATGTAAGGCTAGAATAAACTACTATCTTTTTTTTTGTTTTTTTGAAAAAGAATTTCAGGATGTAGTCCAGGCTGCCCTTGAACTCCTGATGATTCTCCTGCCTTAGCCTCCCAAGTGCTGGCATCCTACAGTGGGCAGGTACCACCATGCCTAGCTTAAACCACTACTTTAAAAAAAGATACTGAGATATTGGGGATTCACTGCCAGCATCTAATATAAAGTATTAAAATAAAAAAAAAAAAAAGCTTTCCCATTCAACTAAACTTTTTATATCTCTCTACTCATAAGAATATCAGAGTATGGGGGACAAGGTTTAGCTCAGTGGTCTGGCGTCTGCTTGGCAAGCACAAGGTCCTGAGTTCAATCCCCAGTACTCTATACCACCCAGTACCCGGGTGTGGTGGCTCATGCCTTTAATCCCACCACTCAGTACCACAATGCACCACTCAATACCACTACAATGCCACGCATGGTGGCTCATGCCTGTAATCCCAGCACTCGGGAGACAGAGGCAGGAGGATTGCTGTGAGTTCGAAGCTACCTTGGGCTATATAGTGAATTCAGGGCCAACCTAAACTTCAAAGTGAGACCCTGTCTCAAAAAAAAAAAATCAGAAAAGAATATCAGAGTATGGCTGTCAAAGAAACACATCTGTGGGGGCCGGGGAGTTAGCTCAGTGGTTCCGGTGCCTGTCTTCCAAGAGCAAGGGCCTGGGTTCGATTCCCCGGTAACCACATAACAATACTGGGTGTGGAGACCCACACCCAGCAGCAACCAGTACCACATACCACAGTGCCGGGCATGGTGGCTCACACCTGTAATCCCAGCACTCGGGAGGCAGAGGCAGGAGGATTGCTGTGATGTGAGTTTGAGGCTGAGCTCAGGGCCAGCCTGAACCACAAAAGCGAGACCCTGTCTCAAAAAACCTAAAAAAAAAAAAAAAAAAAGAAACACATCTGTATATATTCTTAATAATGGAAAATTATTTGGATATTTATTTGTGAATTTGGTCTTTAGTTCAAGGCCAACCTGGGCCAAGATCCTGTCTCAAAACAAAACAATAAAGCAAAAAAAGGATGTTCTGCTTCTGTACATGTAACACCAAGATCTGTAATGCCAGAGAAGAGATACAGAGTTGAAGACTCAGAGCCACACAGCAGTTTGATGACTGCATGTCAGGAGGATGAATTAAGGTTTGGCATAGGCTCAAGCTTTTCTTTTAAATTCGATAATCATTTACTAAGTGCACAGCAAGTAGACACTGTGCTTGGCCCACAGGGAACACAAATATGAATAAGACTCAAACCTAACCTGCAGGAAGTTAAATCTAGTTATTGACAAAGGACTACACTAATAGGTAAATGATCTAAATTGTATTGGAGGTAAAAAGTGCTCTGGGATTTTACAGAGAACAGAATCAATCAGATTAAAGGGACTTGGAAAAACTTCAAGAAAAGCAGAGAAGGCAGAAATAGTGACAGGTGAGTCTAGGCAGAAGGCAAATGTTAACGAATCTCTTTGGGTTAAGACATCAGGGGACATCCTGACAACTTGATAAAGACTACTTGAAAGTTGACTCTCCAAAATTTACTCTAATGATCAAGGTATACTCATCATTTTACCCCTATTATTTTCTTGATCACCAATTATTGATGAGAGAAGGAAAGGCTGTCAATAGTTTTTATGGTTGAACTAAATTATCACCCACTGTATACAATATTTACTTGACTGAATAAAGTCCTTAAAGATTAGGAATGTTTTTGGGACAAGCACAATTCAGTAGCCTCCATTAAAATGTTCACTTAGTGCCTTACAAATGTATGCCTCAAAGTTGTTCACTGCCCTGCAGATTTTCAACACTGAAGTACAGTACAGAGCCTAGAAGATTACAATAATCTAGAAGAGCCTGAAGTACACCTTCACCTGTTTTGTTCCTTTTTTTTAAAGACTCAGTCACTGAATTGTGCAGTAATATTATACATTCAAAAATTATTTTTACGAAAAGCCAATAGTGAACTCTTAACTCATAAAACATTTCAAATCTCTGCAAAACTTAAAAATCAAGAGGTCATCTGGACATGGTGGCATGTGTTGGCAATTCCAACACTGAGACGGCTGTTGCAGGAGGATTGCCTTGAGTTTGTGGTCAGGCTGGGCTACACAGTGAGTTCAAGGCCACTCTAGAATATATAGCCAGACCCCAGCTCAAATTCAAAAAGTAAAAAGAACAACAAAAGTCAAAGTTGAGTGTCTTTCAATGAGAGTATCAACTTTGCAAAAAATTAACCTGGCTCTACCTAAATTATATGGTTTTAGCAAAGGCCACTATTTTGAGATAAGCAGTGGGATAGGACACTGTATGACTCTACTTAACAAATGGGCTGCTATGACCAAAGCTGTGGAGGAGGCACCAGGGCTTACTCATAGGCTGAATCCTCAGAATGATACTCTGGCCACAAAAGAGAAGGAAGAGAATCTTAGCAAAAGAACTCACTACTTTCAGAGTTGCTCAGTGCCCCAGGTTTCAAGGATCTGTCCACTACTGGTGGCTTGGCTGGCCTTACGGTTGAATTACAGTCCGAAGGCTGTGTAGTTGAGACAGGCGAGCTTGGGAACACATCTAGAGAGGGCTTCTCCAAGTCAGGCACCAGTGGGCCACCTAGGCCAGGGTCCACCTTCCCAAACTCCTGTACAATTTTTAGTCGCTCCTTTTCCAGTTCCTGGTTCCGGATCATCTCTTCAAAGGCATGGAATTGTTCCTGTTCCAATTGTTGCTGCTTTTGTAGTGCTACCCTTTGTCTTTCCTTTTCTAGCTCTTGCTGGATGGCCATGTTCCGGGCAAATTCTTCCGCCTCTTTCTTCTACAAAAACACACAAAAAAGTTCATGCTAATACTTCACATCTCGGAAAAGCAAGGCTTGGGCTGAGGATGTAGCTTATTGGTGCTGCTACTTGCCTGGCAAGTGCAAGGTTCGGAGTTCAATTCCCAGATACACCAAAAAATAGGACAAGGTTTTTCAGCAGGGAGATTTCCAAAATGTACTTAGGCTCTGGTCTGGTTTTCCAAAATTGAATTTATGCTTTATGAATGAAGCTTCGGAAGATTTATGGCCATTAAATATAATCCCCACTCCTTTCTACCAAGCAACTGAATATGTATCTTTAAAGACAGTTAAAGTCTCAATCCTCTCAGCATGTTCTCTTAATGGCTCTACCTAGTATATTTTCTTCTTTACTGAAATCTTAATGCATCTGTATCCCATAATCTATATTGCATATAATTCTTTTCTCTAACTATGCTATGTATACATTCTGTACCCAAGTGAGGTTATAAAACAGAACCAAATCCAAACTTGTACCTGCTCTGTAGGCAGTTTCTACTGATTCTGAAGCCAAAATGAAGCTCTAAAATAACCTTCATTAAAATGTTCACTCAGTGCCTTACAAATGTATGCCTCAAGGTTGTTCACTGCCCTGCAGATTGTCAGCACTGAAGTATAGTACAAAGTCTAGAAGATTTACAATAACCTAGAAGAGCCTGGAGCACACCTTCAAGTACATACCACTAATGTCCTGGGCATTTCTCCCCACGCTTTTACTGACTCTTCCTAACAAGAATCATTGGAGGATAGTTTGAAAAATCAATTACTACAAATATTCCTGGGTATAACCAAATATGATCAAAACTCCAAATTCTATGATCTACAAACCTAGGTTTTGCTAAGAACTTTTATTACTCTTGAGATTCTTGTTGAGACAAGGTAGACAGGCAACTGTTTTCTGTCCTTCAAGTCAAACCTTTGAACAAGTGGGCAAATCTGTTAGAATTCTCAGCCTAAGCACTAGTTTTCTACTTTTTTGAATAGCTGGGCTTTATTCTTAAAAAGTGAACTCTCTCTCTCTCTCTCTCTCTATATATATATATATATATATATTTTTTTTTTTTTTTTTTTTTTTTTTGAGACAGGGTCTTGCTTTGTGGTTCAGGCTGGCCCTGAGCTCAGCCTCAAACTCACATCACAGCAATCCTCCTGCCTCTGCCTCCCGAGTGCTGGGATTGAACCCGGGTCCTTGCGCTTGCATAGCAGGCGCCGGAACCACTGAGCTATATCCCTGGCCCCCTGAACTAGTATATTAAAGTAACAGAATCTATTGATATCAAATTATAATCCCAGGGCACAGTTTTAGACAAATAATTTCCTATTCTTTTCTGTACTGTTACATACTGACCTTTTCTTCATTATATTGTGCATATTCTTTGGTATATCGTTTTAATAACTCTGCCTTGAGCTCTTCTGCTTTGGGAAATGCAATTTCCTTTAATTTCTGAGATACAAAACAGAAACTGAGAATTAGAACAATTCTGATGCCAGTTATATAGAGAAAAAAGAAGACTGAAATTGTAAAAGGCAACAATATTTTTTTAAAAAAGCTTTACAATACCCCCTGCAGTATCACACTTGCTACTTGATAATTATTCTTAGCTCCTATGGCAGAATTTGATGCTCAGATGCAGACTGTTACTTTCATTTTAGTTTGTACTGCTATACTTGAGAGCCAGCAATGGAACGAAGACTCACCTTAACTGTATCTTTTTTTTCAGGAATGATAGCTGATTTGTAATCCCGGTGCTTTGGCAGTTTCTCAATAAAGAGCCTAAAGAAACAGATCACAGTGATTACGATGCAAAAAACTGTCCAAAGGTCCATAAGACCCTGAAGCACTGTATATCCTTTTTTTTTGAGACAGGGTCTCACTGTATTCCAAATGGGCCTGGAATGTACATTGATCTTCCAGTCTCAGCCTCTTGAATACTAGATTACAGGTATGTCTTCCACATCTGGCTTTAATGCACCTCCTCTATTCTGTAGTTTCTGGATATGGAGAGAATAGAACAGGCACACCTAGGTACATCAGGCTACCTAACCATCTCCACCCCTGGAAGAAGCAGGAAGCCTTTTCCTCCTCTTCCAAATCAGGCATGTGGCAGCAGGCACTGGACTCCTTCAACATAAATGATGGCAAAAGAAACAAAACAAAACCCTATTCCATACCCAAAAATGTACCTTCAAAGAAAAGATTCTTCCCTTGTTGTGAAAGGATAGGCTTTCAAAGAAAGTCTAGGCCTCTGTCTCAACATATTCTTCACTGGACAGTTTGGCAGCCAAAGGTAATAGGCTGAGAGAAAACTGTATCATTATTACTTGTATGACTTTTACCTCTGACACTTTTTTCTTGGGACTCATATTTCTTTACAGAAAATATTCTTTGCAATTGAACAAGTATGGAAATCCTTAAATATAGCAAGTGTTACAGGCTTGTGTTATGTGCATATTATATGTATAGGATACATTATGATCTGATGAAAAGTGCTTAAACATTGGACATTAGATTATTATTATTTTTTTTTTCTTAAAACAGGATTTCACTTTATAGTTCAGGCTGGCCCTGAGCTTACTATGTAGCCCAGGTGAGCCTCAAACTCACAGCAATCCTCCTGTCTCTGCTTCCTAAGTGTTGGGATTACAGGCATGAGCCACCACGCTCAGCACTGGGGTACTGATTGCTGATGGGTATGAGCCACCATGCCCAGTATTGTAGTATGTGGTTCCTGGGGTTCGAACTTGGGACCCTGCACTTGCAAGGTAGGCGCTGGAACTATTGAACTAAATCCTCAGACCCTGGATTTTTTTCTTTTAATGTTTTACTTTTGCTAGAAAGATCAGTGGGAAAAATAAATGGCATCAGTTTACAGACCTCAAAGATTTACAATACCTACTTAGGAACAATGAAAACAACTCTAAATCTAGTAACTGGTCATAGCAAGAAAGTGGCCAACTCAATCTCAACACCAGCAGGCTGCCTCTGTGAGGCCTTTAGAATGTCTGGAATATAATGTCTTTTAATAGAATTAATTGTAAGATAGAGAAAACTTGAGATCCAGAACAAATAAATTGAGGGTAGCTCACTCACAGTGTTAAATGTTGTACTACAGGTGGGATAAACTCTTACCTTCTTCTGCCCATGGAGCAGGAGTAGAGAGAAAACTCCCCCTCTCTATACAAGCACTGTTCCTTCAGCTCTATATCAGACACATCAAAATTTCATTTCAATCCAGTGTTACCAGGTTCTTCAAGCAGAGATGAATTCTAAACTCAAAACTGTTCTAAAAATCTTCCCTTTGGATTAATGAAAAAGACATAAAAATGTTTTCTCAGAGTCTCTATATAAAGCAAGTACACATTCATTTGTTCAAACCCTAAAATCCTGAAGAGGCTATCAAGATAAATAAAGCATAGCTCTTACATTTTAGAGATTTATAATTTAGTAGCTCTCCCATGTGGCCCCAAAGATCCAGTTACATATTTTCCCCCATCAGCAAGCTGACTATGCTTGGTATGAAGGCTAGAATTAGCCATGAGTGTAACACATCATATAAACATCACACACTCTGCTCACTATCACTATAGAACTGGACTTCCGATGGCCAAGTATTACTGTTTTTCATGCTTCTTTGTAAAATCAACTATAGAGCCCAATGTCTTGTATAAAGTGGCAATCAATAAATACCTGATGAATGAAATGGTCTTATAACCTCTGAATTAGCTGTATGAAAAAAATAAAGTATAAAAAATGTAGTGTGCTACTTTATGTAGAAGAATGGGGTGACACGTACGCATATGAACATGTATGTATTTATTTTTCTTGTAAGTATATAAAAAGATACAGAAAGTATATAGAGAAATTAATAAAAGTACAAGGCTGGGGAAACAGAGTAGATGACAGAAGAGTAGGAGTGAAACTTTTCAGTGTAAAAATTTTTATATACTATTTTGACTTCAAGTATTGGAAACCAGTGTTTAAGAAAAAATAAAACTTCCAGTTCTGTACATGAATATCTTCCTATTACTTCAGCCACTGCAGTCAATTTTCCAAACAAGGACCTACAGGTGAAAGAAAAACCAGCTAAAACCAGGAACACCAATTACAGGGATTTAATGGAGGTGAAAGCACCAGACTGCCTCAAACAACTGCGAGAGAAGGTATTAGGAAATGGAGTGAGGTTTTTACAGGGACTTAGAACAGCGCTGCTGTGATTAGAATGGGACTGGCTTAACCTAAGTTGTAGGTTGGGAAGCTTACTGATAGGCTGCCCTTGGAAGCCATTTTGGATCTAGCAGTTTAGGGGCCCTATTATAGGGTGGTGACTCTAACAATAGGCAGAAAGGTCCCTTGAAAATAGACAATAGGCAACAGAACCACTAACCTTACCAGGTCAGCACTTAAGAGATTAGGCAGGCTGGGTCTGGGCCATTCTACCTGGGTTCAGATCCTCGCTTTGTAATTTCCTAGCTCTGTGACTTTGGATAATCACTTATCTATCTTTCAGATTATATGTAGGAATTATATAAAATTAGGTGTAGTAATGCACCCTTATAATCCTAACACTCAAAGCTGAGGCAGGAGGAAGATGGCCACCAGTTCAAGAATAGCCTTGGCTACCTAGTGAGTTCAAGGCCACCCTCCAATACAAAGCAAGACTTTATCTCAAAAAACCAACCAATCTGGCCAGGGATTTAGCTCAATGGTACTGGAGTCAGCCTGGAAAGTGCAAGGTCCTAAATTCGATTCCCAGTAACCACATACCACAATGCTGGGTGTAGTGACTCACACCTGTAATCCCAGCACTTGGGAGGCAGAGGCAAGAGGACTGCTGTGAGTTTGGGGCTTGCCTCGGCTACATAGTGAGTATGGGGTCAGCCTAAGCTACAAAATTAGACCTTGTCTCAAAAAACAAAACAAATAAACAGTAACAAAAATTATATATATGGAAACAACTAATACTACCTGATAGGGTTCCTGTGACACGTACAGAGATAATAAAAGTGCAAAGCACAGTGCCTAGCACAGTCAGTATCTGCTATGTTCTTATATGATTGTTTTTACTAGCAAACAAACAAAAAATAATAAACAAGAAGCAGAAAGATGAATACGCTAGAGCTGAAAACTTTCTAAGTACAGAATAATAGTGGTGCAGATGCATACATTTCTCTAGGGTTATATCTGGTTACAATCTAGAGAAAGGAAATGGACCATAGCAAACAAAGACATGTTGGCAAAAACACAAGCAAAATAACCCATTAGAAAAGAATAGTTAAATGAAAAAGTAAGTATAAAACATGAATAAATACAAGCAATAGTGCTCAGCTCTATTCATGATGAAAGAAATTAAAATGAAGATATTTTCAACCATAAGATTAGTGAAAGATTAAAGGTTGATTACACTTGGTGTACACAGAAGGGGTAGCAAAATTTTAAATTGATACAACTTTTTTCTTAGGGGAGGGAAATGGGAAAAATTATTTAAAACTTAAAATGTAAACACCTTCTAAATTCACAATGCTACCGCTAGGAACTTATCATACAATAGTACAAAGATATACACACACACACACACACACACACACACACACACATATATATACAATTTCTTAATACAGAACTATTTATAAGATCATTTGCAAACAGAGGCTCAAGAGGGGGAAGAGTGCAGGGGAAGTGCAAAGAATTAAGATGCATTATGTACATGTAACAACTCCCCACAATGAACTTAATCATTATATATTACAAACACATACTAATAAAAATTTTAAAATTATTCATAAAAGGAGGGAAAATAAGAACTTAAATGTCTATCGATATGGGATAACAGATTTGAATTTGAGGGGTTTTTTTCTGCCAGGGATCAACTCAGGACCTTCTGCTAGTGAGGCAGGCGTGGTGCCAGAGCTACATCCCTGGCAAATATGGAATAACAGATTAGCAATACTCAAATGTGAAAATGATATAATTATTCTCTTTTCCATTAAAAACTTATTGAGCATCAACTGTGGGGTACAACATTCAAAAGGCCGAATGGTGAGTGACCCAGTCAAACATTTCTCCCCACTATAGAATTTCTCCTCACTATACTGTGAGGAAACAGACAATATACAAAACAAAAAGAAAGTTGGAAAAGCAGTGCTAGGTGAGTCATTAATAGGGAAGAGGGATGGAAAATAATAGGAGGAGATGAAACTTTAGACAGAGCATGTAAAAAAGGCGTCAGGAAAAAGGTGGCAGCTGAATAAGGGCTAGAAGAGAGTAAGCCATAAAAAGATCCAAAAGACTATTCCAGAAGTAAAGACTATCCCTGAATGAGGTGGCTTGGCAAGTCTCCACAGGGAAAGGTAATACTCTTAAGAAAGCAAATCACAGAACAGAATACTGGTATGATGCTAGTCATGCTCAGAGCTCACACATGAGCTCCTTTGTACTTGCACATGCATAAATGCTGTCTTGTACACACAGCAAACAGGACAGTGGTCAACTCTGGTGGACAAGACTTCTCTTTTATATCTCCCATACAGTGTTTGAAAATTCATTTTTTCTAAATGCATTGTATAAAAACATCTCAGTCCAAAAATCAAGCAGAGAGCCATGGACTTAGCTCAGTGTTTCCAGTGCCTCCCTTGCAAGTGCAAGATCCTGAATCCAATCCCCGGTAACCACATACCACAATGTAAGGCATGGTGACTCACACTCATCAGCAATCAGTACCACATACCACAGTGCTGGGTGTGGTGGTTCATGCCTGTAATCCCAGCACTCAGGAGGCAGAGGCGGGAGGACTGCTGTGAGTTTCAGGCTAGCCTGGGCTACATAGTGAGTTCAAGGCCAGCCTGAACTAACTACAAAGTGAGACTCTGTCTCAAAAAAATAAAAAGAAAGAAGCAGAAATTCTGTATTGTGGATAAGTTAAGGATCCTTCTTTTGTTTCTTCCAGGCTTAAAAGTTAATCAGCAGAGTAAGCATGATCAAAGATGAACGTTTCTTCAGTGTATAGACCCTAATCCTGGTGAACATTTTCAACACGGGTGACAGTTCATTTTCAGAAAAGGATTTGTGTTACTGGACACTCACACAGCAGACAGGAATTGTGGGAATACTCTAGTCCTTCTGTGTAGCCTAGCTGATGACCATAAAAAGCTGTGAAACAATCCACTGCCTGTTTTACTGTCTTTGCTCACTGTCAAAATATGTACTGATTTAATATGTTGAAGATCTTTCTTCTATACTGGGGTCTGCAAAAGGCAAAGCATTCCTATGCAAGGAAAGCACTTAGGGGGCAGATGTGCCTTAGATCATTAAGATGCCTGACATGCCCCAGGAAAATGGACAGACTGCCTTTTAAATCCTGAATTAAAGTATCCACAAAAGGTGTACAGCACTGACTCTCATTAGTGGACAGGCAGAGGAATGGTGAAGGCAGCTGCCTAACCTCTCTCTTCAACTGTAATAGCTGGGAAAGTGAGTTGCTGTTACTGATAGATGAATGTGCCCAGTAAAGCACAGTAGAAAAACAAGCTGAGAATTACTGAGCTAGAACTTCTTTATAAATCCTGTGCCTGTCAGTTTATAGAATCAAAATCACTGTCTTGAAAACAGCTACAAGAAAAGGGAAGGTAGCTATATTTACTGTTTTAGGCCAAGTCAACTCAATGAAGTCCCAAATAAAACCCCAAATACAAAATATTAAGTAAATTTTTCTCTTCCAGGTCACCATATTAAATGGTTCTATAAATGAAATGCCTTATACGGGGTCAGACTCTACATTATCCTGTTAATAGCAATAATTATCTGTGTCACTCAAAGTAACACAAGGTCCAAAAATATAAATTTCTTCTTTTTTTTTTTTTGGTTTTTTGAGACAGGGTCTCGCTTTGTGGTTCAGGCTGGCCCTGAGCTCAGCCTTAAACTCACATCACAGCAATCCTCCTGCCTCTGCCTCCCAAATGTTGGGATTACAGGCGTGAGCCACCATGCTTGGCACTGCGGTATGTGGTACTGGTTGCTGCTGGGGTGAGTCTCCACACCCAGTATAGTATGTGGTTACCGGGGAATTGAACTCAGGCCCTTGCGCTTGCAAGACAGGCACCAGAACCACTGAGCTAACTCCCCGGCCCCCAAAATATAAATTTCTTAAATAACTCTGTATTCTTAATATTTATTTTCTCTTGACATCTTTGGCGTTTATTGCTACAGTTAAACCCATTCTCTTCCGGACTATTAGTCTCTCCGCCTCTATAGGATCTTTTCTTCTGTTCATTGTTGTTGCTGTTGTACTGGAGACTGAACCCTGAGCCTTAAGCGTACTAGATAAATGATCCATCACTAAGCCCTTATTATTTTTATCCGCAGCCCTTATTATTTTCAGACAGAGTCTCACTAAGTTGTCCAGGCTGACCTCAAACTTGTGGTTTTCCTCCCTTGGTCTCCCAAGTAACTGGCATGCAGGTGTGTGCCAATAAATCCCACCTCACCTGATCTTTTCTTGGTGGGAAAATATGTTCTGGAGTTGCTTTTCTTTTTTTTTTTAGTACATGTTTACAATACATAATTAATACATTCATTGTGGGGAGTTAGTACGTATCACATCTTAATCCCTTTTACTCCTCCTTCTCTTCCATCATCTCTCAATCCTCTTCCAATCTCCAAAGGTCTACTTCCCAGTTGCACACCCCCTACCTTTCATTTTATTGTTAAATTATACTTAGGTTTCTCATATAGTAGAATTTCACCTTTTAAAATACACACATATATATTTATCCCCCTTCAGAGACTTTCCTTACTACTAATTATAATAATATAATATATATAATCATAATTACAATACACGCTTTTTTATTTTCTATGGGTGGCAAAATTACAAATCATATGAATATTACTTTGGTTTAAGGCCTTCATTCAAGATGAAGAAAATGATAAATTTCTGTCAGTGATTAGTAAAAACAAGAAATATTTTTCCCATTAAAATGTACAGACTCCCAGAATTTTACCAGTGAATTTCTGTGAAGTTCCAGGACCCTAGTAAAGAACCTTTTCACTAAAAGGTCTCAGCCAGGGCCGGGGAGTTAGCTCAGTGGTTCCGGTGCCTGTCTTGCAAGCGCAAGGGCCCGG
>PVIR01021472.1:0-10000 GCA_004026965.1 Petromus typicus
CACCATCCCAAGTCTCTAGTTCACAATAAATCTACTCTGAAGAGTCTGAGAACTAAGAGGAACTAATAGTTCAGCCTTCTTTACAGCAGTCTGGTGGGTGACCCCCGGGCTCTAAAAAGCAACCATCCTGGAATGTCATCTGGAGGCTATTCTTCCTCCCCGGTCTCCACTCTCAAGGATGCATCTGTCTTGGCAGGTTGTTTCTGAAAGTCAACAGCCCCCAGTCCCTGTCCTTGATGATAGCTGGCCAGCTGGCCTGAGAATTTCCCCACTGAGTCTTGGTTTCTAATTGTTTGGTTTATAAGGAGCTCATCAGACAACACTCTATGGTTTCTGCAAACTAGTTTACTGGTGGTAACTCAGGGTGATGTGAACAGTTGCCAATGTGTGGAAACTCTGATGTCCACGATCTTCTGAGGCAGATGTAGTTGATCCCAGAGGTGATACTGTAGAAGACTCCAGACCGAAGGAGACAGGGATAACCTCACACACAGGAGGACCGAGCCTCTTTTCTGATATGCTTGGGTGATACGATCCAGTAACAGTACTAGATGACAGAACACTGACTTTTAGCCCCACCAACCACCTCAGAGAGGACATTTCCAAGTGCGGTCATGGCTGGGCCTCAAGTCTTACTGTTTTCAATTTTTATCAGAACATGTTTGCAGTACATGATTACATTCTTCAAGAGTTGATATATTTTACATATTTCATCTTTTTTCTTCCCCTCCCTCTTCCTTTCCTCCCCACTTCCTCCACCCCTTGATCTTTTTTTAAAAGATCTACTATTTCCTATTATGTATCTTTTATTTTGCTCTCTATGAGTTTCTCATATAACAGAAATCATGAAATATTTCATCTTGTGTGTCTACTTAGGTTAAGGTCTCAAGGTATATCCATTTTTTCAAGAAATGACTAGTTTATTCTTCTTTATGGCAGAGTACTGTATATAAATACAACTGTGTACAAATACCACACAATTTATCCACTCATCTGCTGACAAACATATAAGTTGTTTCCAAGATGTAGCTATTATGAGTACTGCTGCTATAAACATGGGTCTGTATTTCACTGAAATGTCTTTAACTCTTTCAGGAAGATACCTAGAGAGAACATCTGGATTGAATGAAATTACTAGTTTTAGTTTTTCTCTGGAATCTCCATAATGGTTGTACATATTACATTCTCACCAACAATGTAAAAGGAAGGATTTCTTTTCCCCCACAACCTCCCCAGCATTTGCTATTATCTGATTTCTTGATGACACCCATTCTTCTGGAGTAAGGTGAAATCTATGTTGTTTTAATTTGTATTTCTGTGACTAGAGACATTGGGCATTTTTTCATGCATTTATTGACCATTTGTACTTCTCATGAGATGGACCTATTCACTTCAATTGGATCTTTTATTTCAGAGGGCTAACTTTTTTGAGCTGTTTATATATTCCTGCTATTAATCCTCTGTCTAATGAGGAGCTGGCTTTTCACTGTTTCCTTTGCTGTGCAGAAACTTTTTAATATGACATTTGCGGATTTTTGGTATTACTTCTCATAAAGTTGGGGCTTTGTTCACAAAGTCCTGGGCGATGCCTGTCTTCCAGAGTTCTGCCTATTTCATCCTCCAGAAGACTGTTTCTGCTTTAACACATAGATTTTTTTTTTTTTGGTCTATTTTTACTTTAGTGGGTCTAGATTTAACTTTCTGCACACGGACAGCCAGTTTTCCTAACATCATTTGTTAAAGAGGCTATCTTTCCACCAGTGTACATTTTTGGCCTCTTTGCCAAGTAACAGACATCTCAATGTGTCAGGCTCTTTCTGTATTCTCCGTTTGGTGCCACTGATCCGTGTTTATTTTTGTGCCAGTACCATGCTGTTTTTATCTCAAGAGCCTTGTAATATAACTTCAAGTCCAGCATTGTGATGATGCCTGCTTTATTCTTGTTGTCTAGGATTGCTTTTGCTATTCTAGGTCTCTTTTGGTTTATTTCCTCCCCTAAGCATTTGGGCATAGCTATTTTCAACAATACTCTGAAGAATGAGGATGGTATTTTTATTGGGATTGCATAAAATCTGTTTATCACTTTTGATTTATTTATTTATTTACTTACTTATTTTTTAGACAGGGCCTCCCTTTGTAGCTCAGGCTGGCCCTAAGCTCACTATGTAGCCCAGGCAAGTCGTGAACTCACAGCAGTGCTCCTGTCTCTGCCTCCCAAGTGCTGGGATTACAGGCATGAACCCAGCTGTGTATCAATTTTGGAAGTATGGATGTTTTGACAGTATTGGTACTGTGCATCTAGAAACAGGGGGTATCCTTCCATTTTCTGAAAGCTTCCTCAAGCTCCTTTTCAGGTTACTGTTGTCTTCATTGCACTGGTCTTTTTAGTTCACTGTTTATTTCCTAAGTACTTAATTTCTCATGAAGCTATTGTGAATGGTACTGTCTTCTGAATTTCTCTCAAGTCTAACTGTTGCGGTTGTATAAAATTATAGGCCTGTGGCCTGATTAGCCACCTCAGAGTTCTACCAGACTGACTCTCCTAAGCATCTGGGTGTAGCTATTTTCAACAATACTCTGAGAAAGCCAACTCCTTTGCAGCCAAACCTTAGGGAATTAGTCTTGGACAAGTTCAACTTTTCTTCTCAAGTGCTTACAGGAGGGACAGTAAGTGAATAAGAGCTACATCTATATATCTCTTTAGAAAATCGAGTGGAACAATATATTTATGTAAAGTTTAAAACTAACAGAATTAAATTCTATTAGAATATATGAATATAGAGAAGTGAGAATGTAATCTCACTAAGAGGATAATGGGGCATTATAATGAGCAGGTTCTGACATACTAAAAACGTATCTTTCTTGTCTTGGGTGGTAGATATGCATGTGTTTATAAACATTCCTTAAATAGTACAAATGTTTTGGCCCTCTTCCCTTCAATCATGTTTAAAATAAAAGTATTAACACTCAAGAGGCTGAGACAGGAAGATTGCCTTGAGTTTGGGGCCAGTCTAAACTATAAAGCAAGACCCTGCCTCAGGAGGAGGGGAGGGAAAGGGGACAGAGGGGAGGAGGAGACGGGAGGGGGGCGAGAGACATTTGGCGAAGGGGGACCCCATCGGCGACTTACTCTCGAATGTTTAAGAAAGAATCATTATTCATTATTTCATGTAAGAAATCGGAAAGGAAGAAAGAAAAATGGCATATTCTAAGTAGAGTATTTTCATCTCCTTTTATTGAAGGAAACAGAAACGTGTGCTGCTGAGGCAGTGGTACCTCAGAGCATGACAAGGTGGTCAAAGGGGCTGACATGACAAGCCACAATGCTGGCCAAGCATCCTACCATAGTAGGAGGACCGAAACCACAAATATTGCAGGAGGTAGCAAACATCCCCAACACCCAGTAGAAGCATTTCCATTTGCAGAGAGTTTGGCCATGCAACTTGAAAACAGGGTCCCCTTGGAGCCGGTAGGATATCATTTCAGGTCACCAAATCCATCCAAATATTAGATTTGGGGACCTCTTCCTTTGACCCAAATATTTAGGCCACCAGAAGATCTGAATTTATCTTTCAGTAGTCCATCCTAGATAGAAAAAGAGGCTGAGTTCTTGAAACACCACGTAAGCAATGGACGGACAGGTGCTGATGCCCAGCCTTGCTATAAAAGTAGCTGCGTTTTCCCCGACCTCTCACTGTGCTCACTCAGCATGTGCCTTCAGAAACCTCTCAGCGTTATACACAAGGGTAGAACAGGGGCAGCAGCCTACGGGATGCAGGGATTCAAAAGCTGCTACAGAGTCAAGGTCACTTCACTAGAAATAGCATGGGGAACACTACTGGGTTAAGGTCCTCCAAAACAGCTGCCAGAAGCATACACACACAAAAAATGTGGTAGTTCTCCCACATCAGGATCAGCTGCACCAAGTCATGGTCCAGGAAGCTGAGCCACTTCACATCCCTGGCAGATTATCAAACTCCATGGCATCCCCAAGCTGTTCTGGTTTTCAGGTACAACGGGGTGCATTGGCAATGCAGTCAGAGAAAAGCAAGCACTAAAGAAATCCCAACCAACCACAAATTGTTAGTATTACCAAACTATACATTTATATTGTCAAGAATCAATTGTGGGGAATAGGCAGCAAGAATGGTTGAGATTTTGCTATGTAGAAATAGAGGTCTAAGATTTATGTATCATAAATCTTTGATCATTAACCAACCTCACATTCACAAACTGGAAGGAACTTCCTTATTTAGAAACATAATCCTCAGATTAGTCATCCAGTTTCAGTTCTCTTCAGTGCTAGATACATGGTCTCCAAAGATCGAAGTCCTGAGAACCCTAGAGCAGCGGATGGGAGAGGCAGGGCAAGAAGAGGGTGCCAGGGGCGGGGATTTCTGACGTGAGCATTTATTTCACAAACGGCTTGGCACAATGAGACTGACTGAGCATGGTTTTAGTGATTGTTCTTCGTTGCCTCCTTTGCTGCAGCAATCAGTGGAGTGAGGCTGGAGAGGGGCTTGGCAATCTTCAGGAACTGATGCTAGAAAAAAAAAGCAAAAAACACGTGACTATCCCATCGTTTCTTAGCAACCATTACATGGCATTCGTGTTTAGAGAAGGTGTGTTTACAGAAGGTGCAGCCTCAAATCAAAGATATCTTTATGAGACAACCATTTTAAAAAATTGGCAATAACTACCTATAGATAAACACACGTCTACTCTATATTCTGGCAATTCCAAGCCTAAGTACAGTCCCAAGAGAAATGAGTTTAGATAAGTACCAAAAGACAGATCGAAGGCTCTACTTACTATTGTCTATAACTGGAAAGTATCCAAATGTTGAAGAAAATGACTGCTACATTCACATTACACTACACAAAAATTATATACAGCAATAAAAGTAAACAATTGATACATTGAAAATCCCCAGACATGCTGAGTAAAAGATGAACAGAGTTCATATATATGGTTTCACTTCTTATTAGGTCAGACTAATCTATGGGAGTAATCAGAATACAAGGTACCTCAGTTTACAAACTTGATTCTTTCCATGATTCTGGTTGCAAACTGAGTTGGACAAGAACTGAATCAAATTCAGTGGTTAGGTTCAGTGATGATCATATGGGGAAATTTGATTCAGGTCTCCTCATCCAATTTGGTCTGCAACCAAAATCGTGGAGAGAATTAAGTTGAACTAAGGTACAACTATAACAGTCACCTCTGGGGAAGATGCTGACTGTTCAAGATCTACTTATAAAATGTAATACTATATATGAAGGTCACTGATCTGAAATTTTTTTAAAAAGAGACAGCGTCTTCCTATGTTGCCCACGCTGGTCCTGAATGCTTGGGTTCAGGCAATCCTTTTGCCCCAGCCTCCTAAGAAAATACAGATACATGTCATCATGGCTGGCTCTGAATCTCTTGTTCATCCTTTTATTATGTTTTTTTTTTTTTTCTGGTATCAGGGATTGAACTCAGGACCTTGTGTCTGTGAGGCAGGTGTAGTGCTACTGAGCTAAACCCTGGCTCTGTTGCTTTACCTTTGAGTCCAGTAAGCCCTATTAGTTCACAGTTTGGTCCTTTCCCAATCATTTTCACTAGGCTGTAATTTGGGCCATACTGTCAGTGATTAACATGTTCACAAGGGGGTGTAATTCATATATCTTGTTGCTGGGCAGCTCTGAATCACCAGTGGAACAAGGCAGCAGGAAGGTGTTAAAATTTTAGGAGCAAATACCATATAAAAATTGTATTCTAGCTGGTGGTGGTAGACATGCCCATAATCCCAGCTATTGAAGAGGCTAAGGCAGAAGGATTGCAAATTTTAGGCCAGTATGAGCAACTTAAGTGAGATGCTATCTCAAAAAAATAATAAATAAAGTAATAATAAAGGCATTGAGAATAATGTTATTATTTCTTTTAAAGGAATAAAAAAGCTTACTAAATCATGAGGATAGGCATTCCAATATATTCTCCTATGTATTTCTATCCATACATGCCTTCTCATAGGAGAAATGTGAAAACTTTATGATTTAAGATACTGAAAGCCTTAGCTCTGATTATTTATGATGCACACCAACAAGTTAAAGAGCTAGTGTTCTCAGATTACATTTATACAATTTTCTAAGAACAACCACTATCCAACTAGCAGGCCTCAATTTCCTACTCTGAACAAAGGACCCTAGGTAAGTCCTACAGATCTTCCAGTTCTGATACTTCGTGAACCTGTACAAACAGAAGCTAAGAGCTCACTCACTTAAGAGCCCAAGAGATGTAGGTTGAAATCCTTGATCTACCACTTGTCAGCTACATAATTATGGGAAAGTAATTGAACTTCAATTTCCTCGCCTGTAAAAATAAATGAAACTAAAAGAACCTGCAACGAGCAGGGTTTCTGTGAGGAAGACAGAGCTTAGTGCCTAGAATGTGGGAACATTCAATACAATGCATTCATTACTGGTTACATGACCACATTAGGAGAAAACTCTAATGGGCATTAACCTTTCAATAACTATAGTTTGGTACCTAATTAAGAACATGCTCTTTGGGCCGGGGATACAGCTCAGTGGTTCCGGTACCTGTCTTGCAAGCACAAGGGCCGGGTTCTATCCCCAGTAACCACATAACAATACTGGGCATGGAGACTCATCCCAGCAGCAATCAGTACCACATACCACAGTGCTGGGCATGGTGGCTCACGCCTGTAATCCCAGCACTCGGGAGGCAAAGGCAGGAGGATTGCTATGATGGGAGTTTGAGGCTGAGCTTAGGGCCAGCCTGAACCACAAAGCGAGACCCTGTCTCAAACCCCACCCCCAAAAAGAATGTGCTCCTTATCTAATACAGGTTTAGAATTGCATTTGTATACATCTCAATGCCTAGGGTTTCCAGAATATAACTTACATAAAAATCAAAAGAGATTCTATATGGTACCATCTGTTCTAAGTTTTTTTTTTTTTTCTTTTTTTTGGTAAAAGGAATTGAACTTAGGGGGCTGTGCTTGCCCGGCCAGCACAGTGGTGCTGAGCTACATATCCCACTCCTGTAAGGGGTCTTTTCAGATCCAGAGGTGTCTAGAGACTAATCAATTACATTTGGCAGGATTCACACCTTATTTCTAATAGGTCAATGCTAGCTTCCATTACAAAGAGATAGTAAAAACGTAGATAAATACTTTAATCACACTCATTAAAAATATTTTCTGAGTACCTATTCCAGTCAACTCTTGGTACAAAAAGATTAATAAAGTAGAGATTATAATGCAGTGGCAAAGATAGAGATATTTAGAACCATTTTTAACACAAAGCAATACGCCAGGTCCTGCCTTGCCCACCTCCCCTCAATCTTGGTCTTCAAAACACCAAAGCAATGACAGTGCTGAAGGACCAGTCACCATCGTGAAGCTTCATGGACACTCACTATTAAATGACCAGCTGGCAGTGCAGTAAAATGACACTAGGTCCAGAAAATTAAATGTTAAATACACATCATGTGGCTTGATACAGACAGTCTTTACAACTGTATAAAGTATTTATGCTATAACTTCAAGATTAGGCAGGTGAGAGTTTTATAAAAAGCTTAGTAAACTCTGGATTTCCCTGTACCCTGGCAAAATCTCATTCTAAACTAGTAGAATATCACTGCCCCTATCTGAAGGTTCTAAGATAGAAAATTCAGACTCCAAAAGCTACACTGTCTTCTAAATGCATTTTCCTTTCCTGAAAATATATCTTTTATGTTTATCCCAATAAAATGCTGCTTCTTATCAAGCACAGACAAAAATCTCCCAGATGAATCCAGGCCAACCAAGGACGTGCTGAAGAAAATCAGGCAAGGCTCAGTGTGAGCTCAGGAAGATTTTAAGCCAGGCCTAGGAGGGCGTGTGAAGTTTTAATGGGCTAAGGAAGACACTAGGGGAATTTTATGACTAACAGCAAGGTGAAGGACAGGAAAGTATGTAAGCCTATAGAGGAGTGTGGGAAGAGACCGGAGAGAGGCTTAGTCCTATGATAAACAGAGCTTTACAAACAAAAATGAAGTATGAAGGGTGCTTCCCTGTATGGGGGCGGGTTACCTGCAACAGCTCTTTTGCTGAGCCTCGCTTCTCCACATCCATCTCAAGACAGCGGTTCAAAAAGTCTCGGAAGATAGCCGACAGCTTCTCTGGGTTCTGAAGCTCTGGAGTCCCATTGGTGGCAATGAGGTACAAGGCCTGCCAATATAAAGGGAGAGTCACCCTGAGCCTCAACTGGGATCCTCTTTTGTCCCCAGACACAGCCTCTAAAAATATGGCCAACTGCTGTATGCTCTAGGATTCAGAGGCAGCAGTGAGAGTATAGAAAGCGTATGACCTAAGTGTGAGGCTTAACACTTACAGGCTATGTGAACGTGTGCATGCTGCTAAAATCCCGCTTCTTTTTAGTGTCTGTCTGAATAGAAAGCACTTTGTCAACATAAAATAAGTTACACATCTAAAGGCTTATTATTACTGTTCATTACAAATGCAAAGGGTGTGTTATTCATTTAGCCTGATGAGCTAGACATCTGACTAGCTGCAGGCAGAAATTATTCCTGGTGTCTTCACCTCAGTCATCCAAGAGCTGATTTCTTCTGGTAAGAGAGACTATAAAAAGGAATGTTTAGTTAAGCAGAAAATTGTTTCATTATTGCCTTCTTGACCCCTAGTATTTTGGGGGAAATGTTGGAAAGGTAAAAGCACAATAAGAAACCTTTACAAGTGCTCCGCACTTTTAACTCAAAGGTACATTCACAGTATGTATAGCTATCACAGTAATTCTGAGAAATAGGCAGGGCAAGAATTGTCATCACCATTTCACAGACAAGGTCCAGAAATATACACCTATATGCCTATGATCACACTGTTCACACATATGCATGTCCTCTTAACTCCAGTCTTATTTACATCACATCCCACTAATCAAGTCTGCAAGGCCCTTTCCTTTCAAGTCTGCAAGGCCCTTCTAAGGCAGTGTACTGTGTTCTTCACAGTCAAGCAGCAAAGTAGAAACTACAGAAGTTAGTTTCAGGTTGGTGCACTGAATCAGAGCTATTCAAGAGTGACATGAGCACGTCATTAAGGGCAGACAGCACAGAACTAGTGACAATGCACAGGAAATTCCTGCACTGGATGAGAGGTTGGATGAAAATAAATAAAGGCAATCAGAATAACTTTTGCAATTGCTCACAAACAACGTCACCAAGCTATTTGTAGCTTTGTTAATGTGTTCTGCTCTCCTTCCCTATTACAACGCATCAACTGTTCACAGTCTAATATAATGCCCTTTACTTGATCCAGCCCCTTTCATCTAATTAAGGACATCACTCTTGAAGATGTCACTTCTCTCCTATATAAGATCATTTTTTTCCCATCCATTAGATCATTCTCAAAAGCAAAGAAACATCATCTTTCAACCTACCATCCCCACTTTAAGGTACTGCTTCATTTCTGTTATACTTCATAGTAAAACTGAGAGAAAAAAGAAACTGTTTAACAATGCTATTTTTATTTTCTGTCCTACTTTCAGTGATTTACTCTAATTAAGCACCTTTAACCCTCTTGCTAACTGTCGAGGTCATCAATAACCTCCAGCTTAGCAAATCCAACGTTTATCTCTCCATCTGATCATACTCAATTGGTCAGTGAAGACACTTTCTGAATCTACTCTTCACTTCTACTCACAGTAATATCCAAATGACCTCTCTTGGTTGAATTATTGTAGTAATCTCTCACAGTTTTTCCACAGAAGTGGCCAACATCCTACAGTGAACCCTCAGCTCTGTAAGACAGAACCCACACTCTCATAATACCTTACAAGGCCTTACCTGTTGGTCTTCTGCTCATTCTCTGACTCTGACTCCTATACTACCTCCTTTCTCATTTCAGGGACACGGGCCTCCCTAGTCTTCTTCAAGATACAACAAGCATATTCTTATCATTTATTTCTATTTTAAGTTTACCAGAGCTTAGTTGGAT
>PVIR01021472.1:15000-16454 GCA_004026965.1 Petromus typicus
GTTCTTTACTTTGGATAAAAGCAGAATATTGGGGACAATTTGCTAATTTTAAATCTCCTAAGGATGCTCCTGGATAAAACAAAGCATACATGTTCTATGATGCCCCAAAGGGTAAAATTAAGTGCACCGGCTGAAAATACAGCAAAATTACACTTCATCACAATACAAAGGAATAACTCCTGAAACTAGAAAGACCAGCATAAATCTCAAACCTATCCAAGCATTCAAATAGGGAATATGCAAACATTTGATAAAGATGGGATTTGGATCCCGTGGTAAGCACAGTAAGCAGAGCTACCAGATGTCGGGGAGTTCTAATAGACCTCAAGTCTGTGAGATTAATTACTGGGCCCTTTTTTACAAGACTCTGCTCCCAGAGCCCAGCAGAGCAGATGCCAGTATTTACTGAATATATCCATGAATACAATAACAGATCCCTGTAAATATTAAAAGAAATGGTGGTAGTGAAATTTCCTTAAAAGGTTTAAAGTATTATCCATATAGACATGATGCTGATGATAACTTCTGCTTTCACCGTCTTTGATTCTAGCTTCTTCTATTACGTCACAGCTATAGTTAAAACCATATTCCTTGGAGAGCTTATGGGCTGACAGGGTTAGACGTGATAGTTGCACTTGGGGATTGGATCACTCGGCCTTGCAATGTGATACATAAAGTCGCTTACCCTGTCAGGTCAATGTTTTCTAACTTATAGTAAAAGACAAATAAACAAAGTTAACTCATAGCCCTTACACAACTCTTCTGCTAGCCTTGAACAAAGAAGTTAGGCTGAGAAAAAAGCATTCCTTGAGTTGTCTTGAACTACAAGATATGTCATCTTCTCTCCACCTGGATAATAAGGGTACTGCAGGACAGATGTGGAAATTGTTAAATGATTTTGACAAATGGTCTCAAGCAAAGGGTAAAATTAGAATCCTCATCCTGTGACTCTTAATCCAGTGCTCTTTCTATACAACTGCATTCTTTGTAATAAAAACATTTTTCTCTTTCCTTTGTGTTTTGTTTTTTCCCTTTTTCATTTTTTTGGGTTTCTTTTATGGTACTTTCCTGCAGTACAGGGGATAGAACTCAGGTCTTTCCATATGTTAGACAACAGCTTTACCAATGAGCAACATCCTTAGCCCAAGTCTCAGAATGTTTAAGGACCACTACAAAATAGACTTTTTATAGTCTCTTTTCGGATTCCTGCAGTCTCCTAAAAATCACATTGAAAATGTAATCATCATGATGGTGTTAGGAGGTGGAGCTTTTGGGGGATGGTTAGATCAGGAGTACAGAGCCCTGATAACTGAGATTAACCCCCTTACTAAAAGCCTTGGAGAAGCCACCAATTGGGCCTTTGCCGAACAATAAATGTACTAAAACCTTAACCTTGGGCTTCCTAGGTTCCTGAACTGTGAAAAACTAGTTTAGTTTGTTTATAAGCTACCTAA
>PVIR01021472.1:16554-29466 GCA_004026965.1 Petromus typicus
AAAAAAAAAAAAAAGAGTAAGAGGGTCCAAGTGTCTGTTTCTTAGCAGTGACAAAACAAAGTCTCTATTTCTGGAACTGACATGTCATCATCAAACTAAAACAGTGCAAACTAGATTTAGGTTATCTCAAACATGCTTGGGTTATACACTTGTCAGTGTATCTTCAAAATATCCCACCTCAAAATACGGCCTCAGGATATCACATATCTGAAGAACAAATATGCATGCAGTTCTCTGGACACTTCACAGAAATCTACAGAACGTCATTTGCAGTACTTGCACTAAATGCTCAGGGCAGCTCCTTCTGTATCCATGAAGAGGTGTATTTTTTCTGTACCACCAGCACAGTGGATGTGGTGGTACGTGCTTATAATTGCAGCACTCTGAGAGGCTGAGGCAGGAGAATCACAAGTTCAAATCCAGCCTAGCCAACTCAGTGACACTCTGTCTCAAAATTTTAAAAAAATGAAAAGGGCTAAGAATATAGCTCAGTGCAAAGGCCCTGCATTCAATTTCTAGTAAAATAAAAAGAAGTCAGAAGGTGATAACAACTTAAGAAGATTATTCAGAGCCGGTTAGGTCCCATGTTTAGGAGATTATAATCCTCTCCAAGAAGGCTTTATTCTCGATAGCTAACAGCATCGTGTATAAGGAAGGTCAAAGTCCAACTCTTCTCCTCTTCAAAGAAACTGAAGATGACCAGAATATTTTAGATGCTGAACAGAAAAGAATATTTATGAAATATGCTACATCAGGGAGAGGTAACTGATAATGTAGTACAAGTAGTAAAGAAATCAGAGTTTAAGACAGTCCAATATCTACCTATCATATCTGTGAAACTTGGACAAGGAAATCCAGTTTAATCCAAGTGTATGCTTAAAAAACGGTTCTAAACATCACATTTTAAAAGCATAAAGACAAACCATGAGTTATTCCAGAGGATGAGGAGGGTGAAGAAAGACTGTCTATACAGGATAAATTAAGGACCTGTATGTCTGACTCTGGTAAATGAGCAAAAGGACTTCCCCAAGACAGAACAAAACAGTAGTATGAGCATCAAATGTCAGCCTCACTCAGAAGGATTTCCCGGCCATCAGAAGTGTCCGGCAATATGCTGGGTTGGATTTACCAAGCCCAGCACCACAGAGGACACTTTGACTAAGGCGGCTCTGGGTGCTGCTATGGCTTCTCCCCAGCCACAGACTCCGCCCTCTCACTGACTCACTGTTCCATACCTGTCCAAGTAGTTCACAATGTTTGGGTTCTTGTTTTCCCTCATGACCAAGATCTCGTTAATAATGAGCTCTTTCTTCGGCTGCTGCTGAAGATTCATCTGCTTGATGGCCACCTGAAATCAGAATATGGTCAATATGTAACCAAAATTACTCAAAGACAAGACACGGTCTGAGTTCTCAAGTCATTCATAATTTTCAGTGTTAAATGTTTCTCTAAGTGAAGTCCCCAAACCAGCCACATCAACATCTGAGAATACTCTCAGGCCTTACCCCAAAACCTTTGAGTCAGAAACTAGCATTTTAATAAGCCCTCTGAATCATTTTGACATACACCTCAATTTTAGTATCAAATTTGGGTTTGGAAAAATACTGTAAAAATCATAATATTTTAAAAAATACTATAAAAAGAGTTCATGTGAAGAGCTAGGGAAGCTGGGCTCGGCAGCCCATGCCTAGAATCTCAGCACTGAGGGAGGGGAGACAAAAATCACAAGTTTGAGACCTGCTTGGGCAACACAGTGAAATTCTGTCTGAAAATAAAAAATAGAAAAGAGCCAGGAAGTAACTATGACAGTCAGGATCTTTCTCCAGTACCAAGAAAGAAAGGGGGGGAGGGGGGAGTGATGCAGAAACACCAAGCAGGGCAAGAATTCTCAATCTGAAAATATGTAGACTTCCACAGGGAGGTAACTTTCTGAACATGGTATGGAAAAATAAATCAGAGTTGATTAGGCTAAGAAGGAAAGAAAAAGGAGGTGAAATATTTAATGTTTTATGTGAACAGGATCTTAGACAGCTTTTTCCTCACACAGTAAATAAAACAAATTTTCACCAAATACAAAGTATTTTTGGGTCAGGGACGTAGTTCAGAGGCAGTGAGCCTGCCTGGCAAGCAGAAGGGCCTGACTTCGAGCCCCATTCCAAAAAGAAGAGAGAGACACAGAAACAGAAAGACACAGAGAGAATGAGAGAGATGGACAGTCAGAGAGACCGAGAGACCAAGACCAGAGAGAGAGAGGAGAGCGAGAGACCAGAGTGAGGGGGACCAGAGAAAGAGAAGAGACTAGAGAGACAGAGAGAGAGACGAGAAGAAAAAGGAAGCAATGAAGAAAGGAAGGAAGGAAGAGAAAGAAAGAAAGAAAGAAAGAGAAAGGAAAGTGTTCTTTAGTTTCCAAGGCACTCTGCATTCATTTCTTCTATGTATCGAGTGTTACATAAGGAGCTTTCAAGTTTGTTATTTCACTGAGACAATTTGTATGTTCAATATGACTAACTTCTCAGCTGATGAGGAAAATGTGATTTTAAGAGGGTATGTGACTTGCATAACAGCTATTCAGTAGAAAAGTCAGAATCTTCAAAAGTTTCTTTCATTCTTATTTTATCCTGTACACATAGCTGGATTAATTTTTCCTCACAGCACATATTCACTATTTCCCTCGTTCAAAAACATACATGGCTCAGGCCAGGGATTTAGTTCAGTGGTTCTGGTGCCTGCCTTGCAAGCACAAGGTCCTGATCCCTGGTACACAATAATTTAAAAAAAAAAAAAAAAACATGAATCCAAGTTATTTTGAAATATTTCTCAGCTCAGTATTCAAAGTTCTCATGACCTGATCCCCATCCTTTTTCCTTCATTCTGTTTCTTCATATACAACAGTCTTTGTCCCTATGTTCAGGATTTTCTTCCCATTTGGAACACCCTGCATCACTTCTATACATTCAAAGCCTCTAACAAAATCTCATTCTCAAACAAAATATACTTTTTCCTCTTTTAAAAGCCCTGTAATCCCAGCACTCAGGAGGCTGAGGCAGGAGGATTGCTATGAGTTTGAGAAGCCTAGGCTATACAGTGAGTGTAAGGCCAGTCTAAATACATAGTGAAACCCTGTCTCAAAAAACAACAAATAAAGAAAAAAGCCACATAAATACATATTCATACCTCTCTTGTGGAACGTATGTATGAAGATTAGTTAAGAATGAAGATTAGTTAAAAATGTGCTCTCATATACATTTGTGTACACGTGTATCTAGAAATTTGGAGCTCAATTAAAAGTCAGAATCACACATATAAGGTACTCAGAAGATGTGGGTGCATGAAAAGAAAAATGGAAAAACAAAAGCCAGTGGGTTCATCAGTGTCTTGTCTTTTTTTTTTTTTTTTGAGACAGGGTCTCACTTTGTGGTTCAGGCTGGCCCTGAGCTCAGCCTCCAACTCACATCACAGCAATCCTCCTCCTGAGTGCTGGGATTACAGGCGTGAGCCACCACGCCCGGCACTGTGGTATGTGATACTGATTGCTGTTGGGTAAAATCTCCATGCCCAGTATGGTATGTGGTTACCGGGAATTGAACCCAGGCCCTTGTGCTTGCAAGACAGGCGCCGGAACCACTGAGCTAAATCCCCGGCCCCATCAGTGTCTTGTCTTTTAACCCCACAAAAAAAGAAAAAAAATGAGCAATAGGTTACTACCCTCCATAGGTGTGCCTTTTAAGTTGTTGGTCAAATATTTATTTCCTAGAGGTATTCTGCCTTTTTGTAATTGTTTATTAGAAAGAATATGAGCATCTAATAAAAATAAGCTGTCCTTCAGAAGCAGCATGAAGTGTAAAGAATGAATGGTTCAGTATTTTATGAAAAACTATCATTTCTTCAAGCCAGATAAGAGCAGCATTCTGAAGAGCCTCAATCATGAAGAGTAAAAACGATCATTTCAAACATCTGTACACTTCCATTCCCGACTACAAGTCAGAAACAGGCCCTCTGAAGTGTGTTTCCTACTAGGTCAGGCTTCGGGCCTAGCCTCAGCTTTATATCAGTAACAGCTGAAGACAGCTCTCCTCAAGTCTGGAAAATAAAACATTGAACTAAAGGCATCAAGTCCTACAACTGCCTTGTAACTAGGACTAGAGCCAGGAGGAAGCTTCTGGAGCTCCGCAGACACCCGAGAGGAGGAGACAGTGTTCATCAGCTTCACAGGAATATACAGATAGAGGCTGACATGGAAGTTGGGCAGGACTTGAGGAGGCTCTTCCAGTCCTTGGTGTGGCCCAGGCTAAATGTCCTTACTGAAACAACGCCACCCCAACCTCTGGTGAGTTCAGAGATGGCATTCCTCTAGCAATAAAAAAGAACTGTACTTATACTCTAAAGACCCAAGCTCTGGGCCTGTCACTCACTGACCCTGACCAATCACAAATTCTCTTAGTGTCAGCATCTTTTGATTCCTTCCTGGTAAGGGTTGTTTTGTGTACTAAGTAAGACAATGGTCAATGTGCTATTCATCTATAAATAAATGATTTAACAAAGACAACAAGGGAAAAATTAATCATAGCCAGAAGCATTGGATAACCCACTGTCACGGAGCAATAAGAATGACAACAGTAGCAGTAATGATGGTAACAACCAAACACCCTCCAACCACTACTGCTTACTGAATGGCCATTGTGTGACACACTCTGGGACTAGGTACTCTCTATATTATCTCAATAAAACCTAACCACGCCACAAAGTGAAAACTATGACATATTTTCAGATAAGGATACCAAAGCTAAGACTTATGTGAAAACTGCCTAAGGTCAAGACCAATGCCCTCAGGTCATACAACTCCAAAGCCTCTTCTAGTCTGTTTTGATTTCTACACATCTTCCCTTTAAAAATAGGCTTGAAGAAGCACCAACAGTTAGGAGGCTGAGGTTCGAGGCTCACTGCATATTTGAACTTGGGCTGCACAGTCAGTTCAAGACCAGGCTGAACTGTATGGCAATACCTTGTCTCAATCATTCAATCAATCAGTCAAACAATCAATCAAAAAAAACTCAAGGTTTAGATAATGATTATCTGTAACTAGTAGACTTTCCAGCACTAACACGTTAATCTTCTGTAAGTGACAGGCAACCCTTCTATTCTTCCTAGCTGGAGAGCCCCCTGTAACCACTCATACACAAAGACTGACAGAATCTGCCAGCTCCCCCAAAAATGTACATTCCCTGGGGCAGGTAATGACACCTCCCTAACCAAATGCATTAGCCACCCTAATGGACCTACTTCCGTTCAGAGTTCTATAACTACAAGGTAGGGAGACAGTGAAGTCAAGTTGCTCTTTCCTGCGGGCAGCTTCTCACACAGGCAGCCTCCAAGACTGCCAGGAACCCCCATCACCAGCTTGCCTGCCTTGAAGGACTGTAAGGCCCAAGGGCTAGCAACTGAGGAAGCACTGGTGTGTCACCTCAGCTCTGGTGGGGGATTAGGAACAAAAGATTCTAACTCAGTATCGGCTCAATCTCTGGGATCACAATCTGCAAAAAAAGGTTGTTTAATATTCTCTCAGCACCAAACCCCTCAATAATAAAAAGAAAGGTTCAAAAGGTTCTTTTTATGATTGGTATAATCTCTTTTTAATTTCTATTAAATTCACTATCTTAAAGTTGACATACTAATACTATCCTTTCTTCCTCACCACTATTTTTACTTTAAAGCAGATTTTTCTCTGCACTAAAAGGCTTACATGCACAGCATACAAAGTGTGGTCTTTTGTATTTACGGGATTGAATCTTTCACACAGTTCTTAGTGCAAGGCGTAATGTAAAGCAAAGCTCAGTAAATGCTTTGGTGGAATAAATATTTATAATAATAAAAGGAAATAAGCCTGTAGTTCTTATGGTTGATGACAGATTTTCAGATGCACTGCCTTACTGAACACTTGCAACACTTTTGTGAGGTATCTTATCATGCACACTTTAAAAATCAATAACATTGAAGCTGAGAAGTTAAAGGACTTGTCCAAGGCAATAGAAACAGTTTAAAGCAAGCACCTAGGTCTTTGGAGTCCTTCCTCATAGAACAGTTAATAAGCCTCAACCATACTGATGATTTTAAAAGTTGTCTTACCCTCAAAGAGCCTCAGAATTTGGTTATAACACTTATAAAAGACAAGTAAGAGCCCAGTGAAATATGTGTATTCATGTGTACTTCTCCAGGGTACCGGGGGGTTCCAACCATCAAAAATACACAAACACATTTGTAACACCCTCCCTCAGCAGAGCCCAACTCTCTTTTCACTGATAGACAAACATGTTACCCTCAACCCCAATATTCTTTTAACTAAACTTCTCCAAGGCAGCTGCCAACCACAGCCCACCTGCCAACATTCCTGCTTTGCAATCAACCAAAGAGTAGACTGAAAAGAAACCTCAAAAAGTCTTATTGATTTCCCTCACGGGTTTCTTCTAATGAAGACAAGATCTTGGGTCAGCAGCCTTTGGCAATAAGGTCAGACATCTGCTAGCTTAATGAAATGAGGACAAAGAGGTGCTTCCAAATAAATGAGGCCTGCAATTTCCAGTGGAATTCTGGACAGAGAATAATGGCAGGATCAGTAGACTGGAAGTCAAGAGAGACGAGTTTAAATCTTTTCTATAAGAGATTTTCCCCTAAGCACCACATAACCAATTGGCCACTCTGCAGCTCTATAAGAAGAGCTCTCAGACAGTATCTTATTTCTTCATACCTATATCTACATCATTATTCTTTCTCTGTAAGTAGTATCATGCAGTTTTAAGTCATTCTCATATTCATCAACTACCAAATCCTGTCAAATCTATCAGCTAAATCTCTCTCAAATCCATCTACTTCACTCTACCTGTACTATGCTATTACCTTAGTCTTCTCTTACCTGGAATTACATAATAATCTTTTGACTCACCTGATCTTCTCATCTCCTGTACTTTGTTCTCCAAACTGTACCAACAATAATTTTTCCAAAAGCTTTAAGTCCCATCATGTTAAGTTTGCTAGTTGATTCTAATGTGATATAAGGAAGAAACTAGAAATATCCCTATTGAGCTAAGAAGGGCTAAAAACTAGCTCAATATAAAAATTAAAAAAAAAAAAAAAAACAGTTGGTGATGGACACTTACCTCCTGTCCTGTGGCCACATCCATTGCAGTGTACACAGTTCCTGAAGCACTGAACAGGTGGGAGAGAGGGAGAAACACAGGAGTTTAATGATTTATCAAATGCAGCTCTACACATGATCTGGCAGTACAAGGGTTAATAACAACAGCACCAAAAACAATCCGCCCAGGCTCCTCCCTTACAGCTCTCCCATTGTTATTCAAAGGTATTGTGTGGTAGTAAAGAGAACAGAGGCTGTAGCCCACTGACCTGAATTTCAATACAGAGATTCTACCTAATATCTATCAGATCTTGACTAAATCCTGCAAGTTCTCTGTTCTTCACCTTCTTTTTGTGACATGGACACAGGAATATATGAGAATTTAAATCAATTAGTTTATGGAAAGCATTTAGTCAAGTACCTAAAATAAATACAGTAAGTAGGTGTTCAAATACATTAAAGTTTTCCTTTTTTTTTGTCTTTTGTCTTTTGAGGCAGTATTTCACTACGTGGCCCAGGTTGGGTTTAAACTGGTGTCAATCTGCCTGCCTCAGCCTCCCAAGTGCTAAGATTATAGGTATATAACACCACTCTTGGCTTCAAATATATCGTTTTGAAGTATCTTGTTCCTGCTTGCTCTCCTCTCGTTCACTACCTTAAGCAAGTTGCTTTAGTTTCTTGTAACTTGGAATCGGGTACAGGTTAGATCCCTTGTTTTCAGGTCTCATACTTCTCTACCTCACTTCCCAGGTAAGAACAACCCCATTAGATACAGACATACATGTATGTACGTATGCATACACTCACTCAAGCAGACAGGCAGAGAGAAAGAAATACTAGAAATAAGCCAGGCATGGTAGTGCATACTTTGGAACTCTGGGAGACTGACAGACGAAGACCACAAGTTTGAGTACAGGCTGGAAAAGTTAGTGATTTAGCAAGACTCTGTCTCAAAAATATAAAATAAAGAAGGCCGGGGATTTAGCTCAGTGGTTCCGGCGCCTGTTTTGCAAGCGCACGGACCTGGGACCCAGGTTCGATCCCTGGTAACCACATACCATACTGGGTGTGGAGACTCACACCCAGCAGCAATCAGTACCACACACCACAGTGCCGGGCGTGGTGGCTCACGCCTGTAATCCCAGCACTCGAGAGGCAGAGGCAGGAGGATTGTGATGTGAGTTGGAGGCTGAGCTCAGGGCCAGCCTGAACTATAAAGTGAGACCCTGTCTCAAAAAAAAAAAAAAATATATATATATATATATAGATAGATAGATAGATAGATATAGGTACACACACACACACACACACACACACACATATATATATATATAAAATAAAGAAAAATGGGCCCTTGGTTCAATTCCCCAGTACTGGGGAAAAAGAAAGCTATTATAAAATGCTAGAAAAGTAATCATGTCCATTTAAAATAAATAAGTTTCTTGGGCCAGGGATGTAGCTCAGTGGCGCTGGCACCTGTCTGGCAAGTACAAGGTAGGAAGGGAAGGGGAGGAGAGGGGAGGGGAGAAGAGAGGAGGGGAGGGAAGAAGAGGAGAGAGAAAGAAAGAGAACTAAAATTCTCATTTTATGCCCACAATCATAAACCCTATATATTTGTAGATAATTTTCAAACCATAGTTGTAGCTGAACACACCACGTATCAGGTATACATGATATAATCTGTAAACATTTAAAATTCGACTCTTTTCCAAGAATGCATTTGGGTAAGCCCCGAGGTTATGCTTCCCAGAGATCAGGTCAATTCAGGGGGAAAATTCACTTGTAAATATGCCTTCCAGCCAGAGATCACAGTCACCAGACTTCTAACCTCCACTCCTTAGTTGGGAGCTGACCTGTATGTCTAGAAACTATGATCCTAAGATATTGGCTATCAAGTAAAGACTAGATTATATGCACTCAGAGCTATTTCTTCACCTACTTGATGATTCTGTCCCTAACCATGCACTGTTAAAAAGCAGACTGCTATCTTTCCATCCTTCCCATTCTGATTCTTAAAAGGATACACTTGTTCAAGCCTAGAGAACTGAACATTTTGAATCTATGTCTTCACACTTGCAAAGTTCTAGGAAACTATTCAGGCTCACTAGTTAGCATTTAGTTATTTCCAATTTAAATAGACAAGTGGACAGAGATATGAACTCCAGGTCCAAGAGCATAATCATTTGTAGGTCTTAAAAAGGAAAAAAAAAGCAAACAAAAATTATACTAGTCCCAATCTATCAAACTGCTGTGGCATTTGTATTTTTAAAATTATGGAATACAGACAGCTGTCAATCTGGATGCACAATATTTTATTCTTAGCACTAAGAGACCTGTCAAGTCATCAAGGAAAAAATGTTTTGCAGATGTTGCCTATTTAGAGGTCTCATACATCTGCTTTTTAAAAACAGGCATTTTGGAGCTGATAGGCTCTTAATATACAATTCTTCTCTAAATTTATAAGTGAAGACATTCAAATTCATAAACGAGATATGACTTGTCTACACCTGTCCATGTACTTCTCGGCTACATTTCTGATATCTCTATTTAACTACCAAAGGAAATACCAGCTACAGTATTCTGGGGCAAACAAATAAACTTTCTTCCTAAAGGGCTAACTACCTTAGATCAATTCAGACTCAAAAAAATCACCTAGTAGGAAAAATACTGAGACCAGCAAAAAAAGATTACCACTCACCTCAAAGCTGTTTCAATAATTAAATTCAACAACAGATTAAGTAACGCTTGTACACGATGGAGTACTGTACACATAACCCACTCCCTTTCCCCTACTTTTAGAAGCTCTTGAGTGCACAGGAAAACTGAAACAAAATTTCAGTAGCTTCATCAGCAAGAATGCTTTCATTATATTAACACTGAGAACCTACCACAAGCCAGACTTTATTTTTTCAGTTTCTTTTTTTTCCCCAATACCAGAGATCAAACTCAGGCCCTTGTGCTTACCAGGCAAGTATGGCATATTAGAGTCAAACTCCCAGCCCTAGTTTCATTTTTTAAAATGTCATTTCATTTAAAATGAAATTTCATTTCATCTGTAGTAATCTGCTCATTTTATATAGATATAAATTACCTAACATAATATATACAAATATGAAGTGTATAACTTGGTGATTTTTTACATACATTATGTTTACCACATAGATCACTCCCCAAAATTCTCTCAATACTGCTAAGTGGCATCCTTCTCCCAGAAATAATCACTATTACTGACTTTTTGCACCGTACAATTTTGTCCATCTTGAATTTCATACTAAC
The DNA here is from genome assembly GCA_004026965.1 of Petromus typicus. Lineage (NCBI taxonomy): Eukaryota > Metazoa > Chordata > Mammalia > Rodentia > Petromuridae > Petromus > Petromus typicus. The sequence goes on from PVIR01021472.1 coordinate 26,960, forward strand.
AAAATCATAGAAGATCTATCATTATGTCTGGCTTTATTTTGCTCAGAACAATGGGGAAATACTTTTAAAAGACTGAGCACGATACATTATAGTTTGTCTTCCTGCCTATCTCCTGTTGACTCAGGTCCCTGAAGGGAGAGATGGTGTCTGACTCAAACGCACATTCCCAGTGCACAGCACACAACAGGACTTCAGTTAGACAGCGTGTAAGTTACAGATGACGAACCTTTGGAAAGGGGTCATGACTTCTGACGACCACCTGGAAAAGTCAGTGCCACTAACTACAGAAGGATCTGTGGTTCTAGACCTTCCATTTCATATCAGAGTGAACAAGGTTTATCTGGAAAAGCAGACTGCCATTTGGGATGCTGGTTTTGTGATAAGAAAATAAATGGTTTTCTAACTCTCACCACGGAGGTATTTTTAGCAATATCGTCAGCTAATGGCAGAACTTTCATATTAAGCACAATTCTTCCAAGACTAATATAACACCTCCAGATGGGTAAGCTAAAGAAACAACAAGGTTTATGAGAGGTGAAACAGTTAACAAAGTCATATATTACAGCACACACAACTTGAAATCATTTCTCCAAGGAAAGAACATGTCCGTACTTACCCTTGTCCGATTTTCTCAAATCGTGTATACTTCTTCTTAGGGTCGCCCACACTCACTATGCTCCCTTTGAAAGAGAGACCATGAATCATTTTCTTCTGGATCAAGACACAAAACAGACCTTATGTTCTCCCTACTCCCCAGAGCTGACAAGACTAAAGAAGTGTCTCCAGTGCTCACAAAACATACGAAACAGGCCTTCACTATAAGCCACTAAATCTCTGAACTAAGAGCCATTCACTCATGGTTAAATGAATTATTTCAGTAAACATTTACTTGTTTATTACATACCAAGCTATATGTCAAATTCTAGGAATAAAGAAATAGAAAAGCCACAGTTAAGATGGTCTGTGTACCTGCCTTACAAGTGCAAATCAGGAGTTAAATCCCTGGTATCAAAAAAAAAGAAAAGACAATCCATGCTCTTAAGGAGCTCACTCTCATGGAAAGACAGCCAAGAAAATGTAAGATGTCATAAAAATACAGTAATTGCTGTAATAAATGTCAAGTGGTTACAGAAAGAGACCCAAATGTAAAGGTTTCAAAAAGATGCTCTCTGGGCCTATTTTTACAGGTGAAGAGATGCCAGTCAGGAAAGAGGTTTACAGCAGGGGAAACTTTAAGTACCAAAGCAAAGAGGTGAGAGACAACTCACTGGGTTTCACCACATGTATTCTAGAGATGTACACCTCAGGCCCACACAAAGGAAGAGACTCCCACAATCTCTGGGCAAATTGCTCTCAAATCTAGGTTATGAGATTGGTTTTTAGTCTTCCACTCCAATGTGCCTTCTTTTCTCTAATACCAACTATTAGGATTTGGTAACTTCATATACATCATCTCATTTGATTTACTAAAAAGTCAGATATTAATATCCTCATTTAAAAGTAAGGAAAAAGGAGGCTCAGAAGACAGAAGAAAACTGCCTAAGACATAAGTCAGTGGCAGGACGGGGCCTTTAACCCAGACTAGTTTGCTTCCCATAATTCTAAGTATGACTGCAAATACAAAAATAGACACCCTCAAAAAAAATTCCAAACAAATCTATGTGAGTGACTTTTACTTCAACATTTTTATGAGACTCCAGAGAATGACCATTTTTCAGTGAAATTCTTTTTTTATTATTATTATTTGATCAGTTACATTCTTTTCTTTTTTAATTGAATTATTCATTGGTATATTTTAGAAACATATCATGATCACACTCAACATTGAGAATTTGTATCAGTAGAGAACGTGACTTAATTCCCATTTTTTTTCCCATTCAAGTCCAACAAGAACAATCAGAAAGAAGTAGAGAAGAGCTAAAGTAGAGAAAGAGAAAAGTTAGTGCCAATTTGATGACTTGGCCAATCAGTCACATTAAATCCTTTTTGGAAATAAATAAATAAATGATAGATAGACAGACAGACACACAGATAGACAGACAGATAGGGTAAACCAAAGGCCTTGGCCAGTGACAATTCCAAACCAAAAGATCAAAGCAGTCTTTCCATCTCATGCAATTCTTTAGTTTATGGAAATGCAGAAACAGGCTACCCTAATCTATTCCTATTAAATGGCTTCTAAATAAAATAAAATGGAAGTTCCCACCTGACAGCACAGGCAACACGCTCAACTAACAAAGGTGCAAGAAGTTTGTGTTCTAACCTCAGCCTTGTCATTCTGCCTGTATGATTTAGGACAGGGTATTTATCATTTCCAGGCCTCAAAAATCTGAACTGCTAACATAAGAATCATGATGCCTGTCTTGACAAGATAACTCTGAGAATTAAATAGAAAAAAAACAAGAAAATATCTTGCTTGTTATTTGGTACACTAGATAAGTTCATAATATCCACCCCCCTTCTCACTGTTTTTCCTACAACTATGATGGCAAATCGCTCTTTTCCTA
>PVIR01021473.1:0-29205 GCA_004026965.1 Petromus typicus
TTTTTGGAGACAGGGTCTCGCTTTGTGGTTCAGGCTGGCCCTGAGCTCAGCCTCAAACTCACATCACAATCCTCCTGCCTCTGCCTCCCGAGTGCTGGGATTACAGGCGTGAGCCACTACGCCCGGCACTGTGGTATGTGGTACTGGTTGCTGCTGGGTGTGGGTCTCCACACCCAGTATTGTTATGTGGTTACCGGGGGATCGAACCTGGGTCGTTGTGCTTGCGAGACAGGCGCCAGAACCACTGAGCTAACTCCCCGGCCCTTCCATTGAGCATTTTCTATTTGATAATATATAACATACAATGCTAGGACTCATTTGCAGTCTTAACCCTCTTTTGTTTTTCTAATTCCCTTTTCCCCCAAACCTTCCTCTAGCCAAGTGAGTAAGAGCCAATTAATTGGATGTTGTAGTGGAACAAATTTCTTAATAGAAGTTTGAGTCTCTTTCAGATACTCTAGCCTCTCTCTGTTACATTTTGGTATGATTAAAAATTTGTGGCTAATTCTGTCTAGATTCAAATCTAAAACTAAAACTTTATCTAAAACTTCTATTTCTCTTCTAGATAAATTATAGTCAGTCTGAACCCTGGGCTGGGAATGTAGCTCAGTGGTAGAGTTCATGCCTTGCATATGCAAGGCCCTGGGTTTGGTCTGCAGTACCACACGCACTAAAAGTAATATAGATAAATTAAAAATGAAAGAGACAGACCAAGTCCTTTTGAGGGCAGATTAATAGGCAGGCTGACAATGGCCTTCCTTCAGAGGTTTCTACTTATGATTATTGAGTGCAAAGTTGTGATTATCATTGATTTTTTACATCTATTGCTTTTGAGCATGGTCATTTGAAGTATAGCCACATCGATTATAACAACCAATGTCTTAATTTCGGAATTTGAGAACCAGATATCTAAAGGAAAAGTTGGTATCAGTGACAGAGCTTATTGCTCCATCTGTTTTGAAGCTATATGTATGTATCGGGTATATATCTCTATCCTGTGTAAGAAATAAGTTGGTGGGGGCTTGGAACTGTGTCCCATAAATCTTCATATACGATCCCACCCCTTCGTACTCCCCTATATTTCCTAGCTACTCAGTTGCTTAACTGGAAATTTTTCTGGCTATTCACGTAAGATTGATGTTAACCAAGGTTGGAGCCAGGCTTTCTGGGTTTTGAAGTTTATCCAATTTAGAGGATCTCATGGTCTTCTTAGTGTGTCACTTTCTCAGGGTAATGTTTCATCCTGGTCACAGGGTTCTTCCATATTTGGCAGCCATTTTGGCTTCATCATGTCATACATAGCTTTGGCATGTTTGGCCGTTTTGGCTCATCATGTGGGTTAGTCATGTGGATCCACCGGGTTTGGTAGCCATTTTGGTTCAACCTGTAAGTCATTTGCATGAGTCTGCCATGTTTGTCTATCATTTCATTTGGTGGCTTAGGTCAGTCATGTGTTTTTACCATGTTTGTTCACCTTTTTTTTTTTTTCAACTAACTTTATGGACACAGGAAATCACATCCTTATAGATGAGAGCTAAAGCCTGTGCCCTTAGGGTCATGTAGGATTCCTCTTCATTTCTTTTCTAAATCAGGTTTAATTCCTTCCTTGTTTCTTCTAACAAATTCAGGTGATTTAGAAACATAACTGACTGCCTGAGTGGAACAAAGGGAACATCTAGTAAAGATTAATTTAACTCTGAGTCTGAACAAGACTCTCTATCTCTGCTGCCTGAAACAAAATGATTACCAAAGTTTTTAATATCGAGACAAATGTAATGGATATTGTTTCTGAGGTGGTTAAGGGAACACTTTTGGGTTGCTCCCCGCTGATCTAAGGGAGACCCCCTCAGGAAGGGCTCCGCTCTGATGTTGTAAGTTTCTCAAGTGACTAAGGGAGTCCCTGAGGGCTTCCCCCTTCTCTGTAATAGTCAGTGGACCACTGTAAGCACCATGGGTAACAGACTTCTGCTTGAGTCAGTGGGCCAGAGGGTATGGAGAGTTCTAAGGAAAAAAATAAATTAATAAGAAGGCACTAGTATGCTTCAGCTGGAGGCATCTGGCTTGTGGTACCTGATTCACAGGGATGACTCGGGAACTCAGCCATCTGCGTTCTCCTGCGTAGGATGCCATTTGAAAGATCTTAGACCCAAGTCTTCTCTCTTCATAGACCCTATGACTTGCCATGGAAAACAGACAGAAATCTCAGCCAATTTGCCTTTAGGTTGTAGCCTTAAAAACTAGGACTAGGGGCCGTGGTTTTAGCTCAAGGGCATTGCACCTGCTTCTCAAGGGCAAGGTCCTGGGCTTGATCCATGGTACAAAAAGAAAAAGCAGAAGAAGTATAAAAACTAGGAACAATTTGACCTGAAGGTAACTAATACTGTAATATTGTTTGGGCCCTGTGTGAACTAGAAAATGGTAAAAGATGGGCTAAATTATGTTATTATTCTTCAGATTATTTTTCAAAAGGAAAGAAAATGGTATGAAGTCCCTAACAGTCAAGCCTTTATGGCTCTTTATCTTTGGAAAGGCCCAAGGATTATGGTGCTTCCAAAATCTTCAAAAAATTGATATCATTGTGATTCTGTCCTTATATTCTCACCTGTCTCTCAAGAAGATATAGGAGTCTGCCACCTATCTCCATCAGAAGCTAGCACCCCACAGAGATCCATTATGTTCAAAAGATCATGACAGTTTTCAGAGCAGACCCCAGACTGCTATTACTCAACTGTTGGACATAACCTTTTCTGCATTCAACAACTGAGCTCTAGATAAGGATGGAGGAGAGGGATGAGAAAATGATCAAAATTATGGCTGTCACAGTAGATAGTGCTTTAATTGCACCCAAGTTATTTAAGGGAAAATCCAAGGCCAATCAAGGCTTCATCTAAATGTAAGAAAACTGGACACGACACATGCAACTGTATCAAACCAATGGCAAGTCCTGGTCTGGCAGCCAGTGTACCTAATTCACAGCACCAGAGGACTGAATGTTCCTTCTCCCAGTGAGGGACTAGGCCAGCCAAAACCTTCATCTCCTTCAGCTCTGATGAAAAATACCAAAAGGGCCTAGGGAAATCTGCAATATCCCATCCATGGACACCTCCATCTGCTGTGAAAAACCATAAGTGACCCTACACATTATGGATCAGCAAAGTCAGTCTTTCCAGATCTTACTCCTTGTTAACTTATTTTTCTGGAAAGCCCTCCTATAGATCTATTATAGTCAAGGAGAGCCTGGATTGAGCTTCTTTACTTCTGCTTTGACATGTCAGTTCAAAGGTTAAATATCCATCATGAGTTTTTAATTGTCCCACAGTGTCCTACTCCTTTATAAAAAAAGACACTTACTAGCAAGATTGGGCATAATTCTTCAGTTTTGACAAAGGACAGAGCAGATTTTTTTCTATTGAGACTATATTAAACTATGCTGCTAGACACACCATAAAGACTTTCAATACTCTTACTCCTTCTGCAGTGATGTTTACAGAGAGGTTAGCCAATCTTATAAATAGGTGATTTCTCAGATCTATACAGATCCAAGTCCCTGAGAAAGTATAGTTACTGATGGAAGTAGCTTTGCCCAATAGAGACATAAAAGACAGGTACATTGATATTAGGGAAAGGCAAACAAGCTAAATATTTAAACCAACTCCCGATATGCCTTATGGTGCTACATGGCTATATAGCAATCTGGAAAGAAAGGAACTTGCTAATTAATAATCATGTATAAAGCACAATCAGGAAATTCTACAAATCTTAAATGCAGTCCATCTTCCTAAGCGAGTCATCATTGTTCAGTGCAAGGGACAAAACAGAGATATATCTAAAGTCTTTTGGGGGAAATCAAAAGGCTGATAGGGAAGCAAAAAGGGTACAGCCTTAAGATTCTATATTTATTCCCCACTCCCCAGGAATCATTCTGTTCCTTTCCTAACCAGTGCAGTGGAAAGTTACAAAAACCCTACATTGGAAGTGGTCACTTGAATTTTTATAGAACCACAATAAAAAGTTATTCCTGTGAATCTTTAAAAGATATGAAGTTCTATTTCAAAAAGTAAGATTCCAGTACTGTTTCAGGTACAGGTAAGTACCACAGTTTAAGTGAACACCAGTATCAAATCCTTATTTATTTATGTATTTATTTTTTTATTTTTTGAGACAGGTTCTCACTTTATAATTCAGGCTGGTCCAGAGCTCAGCCTCAAATTTAGCAATCCTCCTGCCTCTGCCTCTTGAGTGCTGGGATTATAGGCATGAGCCATCACACCCAGCATTGTGGTATGTGGTACTGACTGCTGATAGGTGTGAGTCACCACACCTGGCACTGTTGTATGTGTTTACCAAGGATCAAATTCGAGACCTTGTGCTTGCAAGACAGGCGCTGGAACCACTGAGCTAAATCCCCGGTCCTAAATCCCTATTTTTAATTAGATCCGTATTGTGAGTAATTATGCTAGAGTTATAGCTCTCAGGTTCTTGATAATTTATCTAACATCCCTCCCCCATAGGAAATGTAGAAAACTGGCAAGCTCCTTCTCATATTTCAACTGTATACTCCCAAACTAATAGTAAAATTACTCTCCTGAAGAATTCACCAAGCTTTCACCCATCAAGCAGGCAGCTCAGTAGTCCTTCACATACAGACAATAACTCTTTTGTAATTGTTTGCTAAGTTTTTTTTTTTCTTTCCAATCCAGCCAGTGAGCCACAACATCCCAAGGTAGCTCTCTTAGACTGGTAGCATGAGGAAAGTTAGTTTTTACCAAACCAGTAGGTAGGGCTGACAGCCCTTTCAACTAGAAGTAGCTATAAGAAGATAGATATATTCATAACACTCTCAATACCCCAAAAGAATTATGGAAATTAGTGTTTCTTTAGGGGGAAATGAAGGAGGAGGTAAGGGCACGGAGAATCTTGCTGGGCAGGTAGTATGGTCTGCCAATCTCGGAATTCCAGGACACAAGCACAAAATTGTTCCCAAAGCCCTGACTTACGACCAATCAGAAAATGCTGTCTTCATTACTTCTTGTGAAAAATCAAGCAGATTTTAACAAGGGTGGTCTAGAGTTGACATCAGCCTCAAGGGGAGGGGGGTGGAATACAAAAGATGGCTGCCATTAAGCTCATAGCCACTGTTCTGTCTCTCTCTTTCACAGAGGTCTGCTTTCACCACACAGAATGTACTTCTTTTCCTATTTTTAGATGGCTCACACTTGCTCTACATAGCATGTTTCTTTTTCCTGTCTTTAATAAATATTAAAGCCTCACTACCTTTTGTATTTAGTTTGTCTAATTATTTGTTCTGGATAAGAAGTACTTGGAAAAAAATCTATAGAAGAAGTCCCTAGAACCCAGAACTCAGTAACCCCAAGATGCTTGATGAGTTGACAGAGGTGTGGGGGGGGAATAGTCCTGAAATCATTCCAGCTAATGCAAATTTCACAAATATTGCTTCCTTGACTCAAACAAATTCATGTCTAACGTGAGTTCCCCTTAGCTGGCTTCTAAAAATGACCTCAGTGACTTCAACACTATGAAGCAAAGGGGTGGTAACAGAAGAGACTTAGCATAGAAAGTGGTAGCTATATCAACTCTTAGCAGCTGAGTTGTCTTGCCACATTTGAATAAACATTTAACTATGTGAGCCTGTCAGTAAGGCCTCTCCCTACACCTCATAACTTCGGTTAATTCTGTAGCCCTGAAAATTAGGCTATTTAGGCATTACAGTTAATTTGCTCCAGTTGGCAATTCTTTCTGCACCACACTTATTCCACTGTTTGGTTTTGCTACTACAGCTCTCTTGGGCTTCTAGCAGTAGGAAAGTTGGTTTCCACTAGGCCAACTTTGCTCAGTAGCAAATAACTGACTCATGGTCTTCACCAGTGCTAACTAAGCTTCAGTCTTCTCTTTCTCCCCATTCATTTTATTTTTCAAATGCACTTGACCCACAGGCTTCACTTCCTTTATGTGAGACAGCCAGCCTTCAGGTGTATCAATAGTAACTATCCTGTGTGTTCACGTCCCTCCTCATGGGTAAGGGTGTACCGGATTGCTGTCAGGCCCTCTTCTAACATGTCAGTTCTGCTTCAACACAAAACTGCCAACAGAGGCCAAGGCTTCTTTGCCCTACCCTCTACCCACAGCACTCTACTCCCTCTTTCTTAACTGGTTTAAAGATTTTATTTAGTTAATGTCAAACAAGAGAGAGATTATAATTACTCCATCTTTCTGACTCAACTGGTTTCATGTTTCCAAGCAGTACATATCACTTTTTCAAGGTCTTCTAAAGGGCCTTTGTAACCTATACCTACTTTTCTCATCAACTGGTTTGTTGGTTATTATCTTCTCCACATAGATGGAACTATGTAGAGGTTAAGACCAAGCACACTCCTGCAGGTTTCTTGGGTTCAGATTGTATTAGTCACCAGTTATATCCTGGAACAAATAATTCTCAAGTCCTTAGCTTTTTTATCTGTTAAGTGAGAATTGAGCTGAATTGCATCACATCTATATAGCAATCAGTTGTTGAAAAATGGATAATATCAACCTAAGTTACAATCAGTTGTAAAATGATTATTTTATGTACCATGAGAAAGAAAATATCCTCAATCAGAAGATACACCCTGTATCAGCTAGTTTTCATTGTATAACAAATCATACCAAAACTTAATCATTTCTTAGAACAATAGTCTTTTATTAGGTCATCGTTTGGGTTGGCTCTTAGGAGGATTTCACTTGCCTGGCTCCTTTGACAGTCTCTCCTGAGGTCTGTCAGTGGATGATTAAGGGCTAGATGTTCCAGGATGGTCTCATATGCTTCATGGTTGGCAAAAAATTCTCCAAAGTCCCTTGGTTCTGCAGATGGCCACTCCAGCAAACTACATCAAGCATGTTCAAATGACGATCTCAGCATTTCAAAAACAACATAAAGGACAATCCTTAAAGTAAAGGCTGTTGTGAAAACCTCTGCTGGCACTGTGTTTGCTATATTTCCATTGACCAAAAGGAAGTGACATGATCATGCCAAAAAACAGAATGGGAAAAAGACTATGCATGTATATGAGTAAAAAGGGAGGATTATGAAGGTCACTTTGCAAACTACTACACGTTCTGATTCCTCAGATATTACTGTCTGAAAAAATACACATGAAGGGGTACACAGAGTGCAGTAATTGTGCTTGTCTCAAAAGCTTGATTGGTGAGAAAAAGTCCATAAAGCAATTCATCTGGTGCTCATTCCTCACAAAATGTCCTTATTTGCTTTTCTGTGGGATGCCTCTGAATCTATGTATTTTTCTACTTAAATCTTGGTCAGTTCTCTCTCTCTCTCTCTTTCCCTCTTTCTTCCTCTCCCTCCCTCTCCTTCTCCATTTTTTTATTTATGGTTTTGGAGACAATCTTGCTATATATTTTAAGTTGGCCTTGAAATCCCTGTGTAGCTAAGGCTGCTGGAATGCTGAGATTCCATAAGGCTCAGTGTAACTTCATAAATTCTTATTTGTCCTCCCAAACTTAACGCATACATTACTTTTCCCAGAACATACTCTCTCTCTCTCTCTCTCTCCCACCCCCAACACACACACACACACACACACACACACACACACACACACACACACACACACGAGTCAGTTGCTTTCAGAGATGTACTATCCTGCACTTTAGACACTTTCGCTTTGTTATGGCAGGTTGTCATTTCCATTTTTCTAGCCCTGTGAACCTCACTTTGGGTTTACTAGCAGCAGATATTCTGCATCTAGATAACTTCCATCCCATCTTAGTTACTTTCTCATAGCTGAGACTCAATACCCAACACACACAATTTAAAGGAGGAAAGGTTTATTTATTTATTTATTTATTTTTGATAAAACCAGGGATCGAACTCAGGACCTTGCCTTTGCCAGGCAGTTGGCTTCACCACTGAGCTATATCTCCAGCCTAGAATAGGTTTATTTTGACTCAGTTCATAGAGACTTTAGTCCTTGGTGAGCTGGCCCCCAGGCAGGGCGGCATAGTAGAAGAATATGTCAGAGGGGAAATATCTCATAGCATGGCAGCAAGAAGCAGGGAAGAGAGAGACCCTAGTAGACTGCCTTTCCCAGGAGCTCATCTCTTCCAACCAAGCTTCACGTCCCAAATCACACTTAGCTATTAACTCATCAGTGCACCAATCCACTGATGACTATCACATCCTCATGATTGATTTATCTCTCAAATGCTCCACCTATGAGTGCATGAGGCTCTGGGGGAACATCTAGATATAACAATAACAACCTCCAAGCCAACACAGTGCGTGCAGCTTGATATTTATTTGAACTGGCAAGTCACCTCCAATGGAATTGGCTCTCATTCCCCTAGGTATAATCTCCCTTTCCTCTGTGGTGCCCTACGGCATTTCTAGTGTAGGACTTGCAACACTGAACTGTGATTGCATATTTGTGAAACATGCCCCACATTTAGGAGACTATTACTCACCTTTGTGTTACCCTGACATCCCACTACCATGCCTAGTAGTAGCATATAATACTGTACGAATAACTGTTCAATGAATAAGACAATGTTTTGAATCTCTGTCTCACTCAGCAAGCCTGTTGTCTAGAAGTCTAGCGGTAGAGTTAGATTTAGTATTTATCCATCAACAGTTGGTTCTTGCTCAGTTCTTACAGCCTGAGCTCTGCCTACTTTCCTTTCCTTTTCAGATTACAAGCCAACTCCATCCTCAAGTGCTTGAGGGAAAATAATTTCAGACCTAGTTTCTGTCCTTATGACCACTATAACACACTTGCTCTACTCAATACGTGTGTGGGTACAGGTGTCCACAAATACCAAAGTCTTGTTTGTGTGAGTTGAATGTGTCTATAAATCTCCTAGGGAGAGAACAGTTCTTGGGCCAGGATAACTGTCACCATGGCAAGAACATTAGTAACTGTAAAAGTTGAAATATCAACTCAAAGGGATGTTGCAAGTGGTGAGTAAGCTCAACATGCAATCTCCCTTCACTTCCACTCTCACCTTCTTCCATCTCTTTTTCTCCTCCTGTTCTTCCTCTTCTTCTTTCTTGTATCTCCTTCTCCTCCTCTTTCACTGTACCATATAAATGTTAGTCCATAGAATGTTATCTTCATGTAGTCATAAGCACATATGTCAGCGTTTTGGAGGCTGTGGATCATCTTGAGACTGATGAGAGACAGAGGTATTCACTTTAAATTTCATTATAAATTAAGCTACTCATGTATGCACTTAAAAATATTTATTGAGCTTTTACCATACTATATGCTAGACAGAGCTGTGAATGTTGGAGTATGTAGCTATGTGTGGGGGGGAGGGTGTACATCTGGCCTTGATCATGAAAGATGAATAGAGTTGAATATAATTTGTGACCTCAGGAAGCTCAATTATGATGACCCAGTGCAGGTTCTTCCCTAGAATAAGTCTGTCTTTGTTTTCTGCATAAAATGATTTTCCAATTCACTCACCAAAAATACATGCTATACTTGAGATACCTCCAACACATTCATTACGTGAATACCTTCTTTGACACTCACATGTCTCTGTGAATACACGTTCCCATTCTCGACTGTTAAGATTTAAAGAAAAGAGTTCACACTAAGGATATTCTTTTTTAGTTAAAATTGAGTGAGATTTCTTCAGACTGTATATATTGAATATATGGTTTTGAAATTAGAAATTGAGGAAAATGTTCCAAGGGAAAGAGAAAAGGGGGAAAAGGAAACAAAAAGGAAAGGAAAGAAGGAAAGAAAAAAATTTGATAGTTAAAAAGAAACAGAAACAAAGATTATGGATATAGAGGTTGGAGGCTTAAAAATGAGAATCAAGATATACCATGTATAGGTATAAACTCTCATTGTTGAATGTGATCATAATGTATGCTTAAAATGTACCAACAAACTCAATAAAAGGGAAAAAATGAAACCAATCTTTGCCAGCTCTCACATGAAAAAAGTAGTTCTTCATTTAAAAGAGAGATAGCTCTTACTGGTCTAGTCATTTGACTCAATTCTTGAAATATTTGGATGCTTCTGCCCACCATGGTTTCTTCTACAAGTCTGTCAGAATGCATTAAATTCCTACCTTGACCCAAACCTGGCTTTTTGGTAATAATATGGAAAGATTTAGACAATTATAATTTTCTGAAATCTTCATATCTTTGATGTCATTTTTCCCAATTGATGACTTGTCATTAAGCCTTCATAATGTATGTGTTAAATTGGGGGAGAGGGGAAATACAATCATTTAGTCTAATGTTTAATTTTTCTTCTTTGATTTGTCTCCTTTCTAAGTGTGTTAATCTTTTCCATCCAATCACATTTACTGAGCACCTACTATTTTGCACAGTACTAGAGCAGCAACTGTTGAGAATGTTTAAGCAACAGAAATCATCTATGACTATTTTGTACAGATACCAAATTCAGTGGAAGAAAATTGGAGAATTTCAGAGACTAAAATATTTTACCAGCTATATGGGTCAAGAAGCAGGAAGAATCACAGCTGTCTTAAAAAGAATAATCTAGAAGAATACAGCTACAACAAGTGCAGTAACTGATGTGTGGTTACTGCACGTATATTGCTAGATAGCACTGTTATAAGTGAATCCCAATCCTTCTATTTTCTCTGCTATACCCCTCAACAGTCAGAATTCTCGGCAAAAGTTTGGTTTCTCAGTCTTAGGTCCTGCTAAAGTTTCCACAGTTGCTAGGGGAGGAGAGAGAGAAAGAAGATCTCTCTGCTTTGCTATCTGAAATTGCAGACAGGTGCTCAGAACATCCTCCAGTCAGGAAAGGACTTAAGAAATAGTAAAAATTGATAGCAGGCATCACTTTCCATATCCAATTAGACAAGTATTAATCTTGGAACTAGTTTGGAAAAGGATAATTCATTGCTTTCTGAGGATATGGTATAAGAGAATAATAATAGACTTCACAGTAGAATAGACTTTGAATCAAAGTTTTAAAAAATAGATAAAAATCACTGAGCAAATAATCTCAGCTATACTCATACCATGTATAGAGGCCTCAGTATATGCAAGGCCTGTAGGGTAAATTTGGGGAGGAGAAAAAGAAGAAAGGGCAGAAATAGGGTATTTTCCTAGCTGACTTCAGTGATTGAACTGGATTTCTTTCTCTCATTCTCTCTGTCTTCCTCTCCCTTCCTCCCTCTCTCTCTTTCTTTCTCACTGGGGATTGAAGCCAACAGATCTTCTGCATTGAGCTACATCCCCAGTCCTTTTAAAATTTTTATAAAATTTTGAGACAGTATCCCAAGAGTTCTGAAAGTACAAGCATGCTCTACCATGTCTGTTTTCACTTTTACATCTTATAAAACATACCTGTGTCCTTCTATGGAGAACAGATAGCAGCCATGTATAGTTGGGGCAAGCTTGGCTTTGCAATGAAAAGATTAAGTTTTTTTGTTGTTGTTTTTTTGAGAGAGGGTCTCGCTTTGTAGTTCAGACTGGCCCTGAGCTCAGCCTCCAACTCACATCACAGCAATCCTCCTGCCTCTGCCTCCCGAGTGCTGGGATTATAGGCGTGAGCCACCACGCCTGGCACTGTGGTATGTGGTACTGATTGCTGCTGGGGGTGAGTCAGTATTGTATGTGATTACTGGGGGATCGAACCTGGGCCGTTGCACTTGCAAGACAGGCACCGGAACCGCTCAGCTAAATCCCGGGCCCAAAAGATTAAGTTTCTAATTCTGGCTCTTTTATCATTAACTATATTATTTGGCCTCCAACTTGACTTCTATTTGTCTCTTTTTTGTTCTCATTAGTTTCTTTTTAAATGCTTTGGTTAGATAAGACAAGTCTAAAATGGCCCATTCTACATTTAAGTTTCCAGGGCTCAATTACTCTAAAGACATGTTAGGCTATGACAGTAAAGGGCCTTAAATTCCAGGGTAGGGTTTTTAAGTGACTTATCTATTCACCAAATATTTAGTGTTTATGACTTATGTGTCAAACCTTGTGCTAAGAAGTATCAGAGAAATAACAGTAAATGAAGAAATCTCCCTTAATAAATGAGATTTTTAGAATTAAATCTTATATTCTAGCAAGGCGGGTAGGAGCTGACAATGAATAAACAACTGCAAAATTATATAAGGTGTTCATGTGTATTATAAAGGAAAGCAAAGTAGCGAGGTTAAGAGTGACAGGAGAGAACTTTAGACTCAGGCTGGCAGGGAAGGCTTCAAGGAGGTAGAAGAGATGTAAATGAAAAGAGGGATCAAGTTTCGTGAAGATAAACAGAAAAGCTCTCTTAGCAGAGCAGTAAGTAAACAGCAAATGCGAAGTTCAGAAAGTGGCATGTTTCAGGAAAAGCAGGAAGGGTGGTGAAAGTGGAGCTCAGTAAAAGAAGTTTCAGGTAAACAGAAGACTCCAAGTGAAGGCGCTCACTTGTGTCAAAGGTTCAGCTAAATGTCCACAGGATGTGAGAGAGTGGGCCCTTCAAAGCAGAGAACGGGTGACTTCAAAGAAGTGGGGAGCCAAGATTCCGCCATGCCTCATTTGTATTCCATTCTCTCACGGTGGAAGGCACTGTTTAATGCTCTAAGGCTACAAACAGGAGCTGGTCACATCGTCGTAACAGAGTGTAAAACCCTCTGACAGTCTCAGAACAACACATGTATTTTCAATCATCACTATTGTTTTCCTTTACTTCATATACTGTTATCTTCACTCTGGGCAAACTATTCTAGTCCATGAAGCTTTTGCTCAAGATGTTTGTTTAGCCTGATTTATCCTTGATATCATCTCACAAATCTAAATTTTTCTCAGCCTTTAAAATAGAGCTCAATCACCAACCAGTTCCTTAAGGAAATTTCTAATATTCGATGGTGAAAGAAATCTCTGCTGGTCGACTGCTCTCATCCACATCATGGTTCCCTTAGCTGTCCTTCCATCTCCACTTGTGTTCACTGACACCCCCTTCCCACCTGTCTTCGGGGACAGAACACTATTCTGTTTATAAGTCAGAATGCAAAAGTGATTAAAAATCAACCATGAACTACTGGAAAATATTCCAATCAATCATTTTTCAGTCAAGCACATGTTGTCTGCTCAGTGCCCCATTCAGTACAATGAGTAGTAACAAAAAGTGAGACAGCAAATCTGGACTTGAGGGGCATATAATTCAGGGGTAAATGTATGGTTAGTGTACACAGGGCCCTGGGCTCAATCTCTAGCACATCCAGGAAAAACACTGACTATAAACACAGCTCTTATTTTACAGAGAACTCTATAAATATTTTTTCAATGTGAAGAATAGATACTAAATATTTGCTAAACATTTAATGTAAAAGTCAAATATAGAAATTTAGTAGGGCAATTTGATAAGATGACAACAATAAAGAAATACTGTAATTTCTTCCTATATGATTCTTGTTGATATAGCAGCATGGATCTTTCAAATCGGAAATGTCTTTAGAGATCAACACATTAATAAAAATTACTGCAAAGCTCTCTACCAAGCAGACGCCATGAGAAGGCCACCCTCAAAGTATCTATATCTGATTATGTAGATAAGATTTGTCTCAAGGAGGATTTGTCAAAGGAAGAAAGAAAAACAAATGAATAACTTTGGAGGGTAAATGCTATGATTTCATAGAAGTCTTAAAGAATGAGGCCTTGGGAACTGGCCCTTTTAGTATTAGCACCATTCAGATAAAAATAGGTAGAGCCAGGGATTTAGCTCAGTGCTTCTGGCGCCTGTCTTGTAAACTCAAGGACCTGGTTCGATCCCTGTTAACCACATACCATACTGGGCGTGGAGACTCACCCCAGCAGCAACCACCACATATCACAGTGCCGGGCGTGGTGGCTCACGCCTGTAATCTCAGCACTCAGAGGCAGAGGTAGGAGAATTGCTATGATGTAAGTTCAAGGCTGAGTTCAGGGCCAGCCTGAATTACAAAGCGAGACCCTGTCTCAAAAAAGAAAAAAAAAAAATAAGTAGAGGAGAGATGCCACATCAAACAATGAGTACAAACAAAGACCTGCCTGGGAGCTGTAAGGTATTAAAAAGCACGCAGAAAAGCATGGAGCCCATTCTGTCTCAGAGTGTCACTTGACTGATTTGTCATCCCTAGCACCTAACATAGGGTCTAACATAAATCAGTGTCGAACACATGGATTTTAAAATATGCATGTGTAAGCTCTAAACAATACTCTGACATTTAACTAGGAGCAAGACTTAAAGAAACACAAAGAAGGAGCAGAACAGGAATGGCTTGTCTGGCAGTGAGATGAGTCTTTCAGTGGAACACCGCTGCTTAGGAAAAACCACTTCTTCCTGACCATTTCAAGAGTGTACATGACATGCATGTCTGTCTGTCTGTCTGTCTGTCTCTCTCTCTCTCTCTCTCTCTACCTCTTTTTTTCTCTCCCCCCTTTGTCCCCCTCTCTCTCTGTAGTACTGGTGATTGAAACCAGGTCTTTCACACTGAACTTCAGTACTAACTTACTTTTTAAATAAAATTATTTTGAGACAGGATCTTGCTGAATCTCTAAGTTGCCCTGACTGAGCCCAAACTTGTGATCTTGCTGCTTCAGACTTGCAACTTTCTGAAATTGCAGGCATGCACCAGTGCCTGGCTTCCCAACCTAACCTTTTCCCTGAAGATTCCTCTACATCCAAGGACAGATTCCCCAACACTGGCATCACACTGAAGTTTACCTGATGCTTTTGATGTTTTGCCTTCTTGTTTCATCTGTTCCTTCATTAGAGAGTCAAACTCTCCTTCAGTTCCCTAAACAGCCATGGCCTTTTGGGGCCCCTAACAGGCAGCAACAAAAGATTGACAAGGAGCCCAGACAGAGCTGAGATCACTATTACACTGTAATATTGTCTAAGGGTGAGTAAAAGAGAGGAATGAAGGTGAGACAGAACCTCGCTTGGTTCCAGTGCAGCCCAAGAAAAATTCAGCAAAGTGAAAGGGGGGCCCAAGAGTAAGCAGAGGCGTCCTATGTCTCTCCAGGAGGGGCTGGAGCTCTTCAAAGTGGCTTTTATGAGTGCAGCTCAGGCCTTTGCCCCACTTTGCCCATGTACAATCCATGTGTGTTCCATGTGGAGCATACATAGAGCAAATACCACATAACACAGAGGCAACTGCTGTGGAATTAGTGTCAAGGTTTGGGGTCCAGCCCTTGATCAATGGTGTAATAGTCCTGTGATCTTAGGTGAGTCACTAGATGACTCTGTCTGCTTTCCATTATTATAACGGAATGCTGCAAACTAAGTAATTTCAGAGAACAAAGGTTTAGTCAGCCTATGGTTCTAGAGCCTGGTAAGTCAGGGGGCTGTAGTTGGCAAAGAGCTTTTTGGCTGGTAGTCACTGTAAAGAGTACCGAGGCAGCTCAGGACATCCCATGGCAAGAGAAGATGTCAAAGTGTTCTTTAAAACAAACCTACACTGAGATGACCCATTGCCTTGGTTAATCGGCTAACCCATGAATGGATTAATCATTTATGTCAGAAGAACCCTCATAACCACTGAAAGATCCCATCAAGTCGCAACTTTTATGATAGCACAAGGGGAAGTTAATTTTAACATCTTACAAGCTTTGGTGGGGACATTCACACCATTAAAACTGAACCTGGGCCGGGGAGTTAGCTCAGTGGTTCCGGCGCCTGTCTTGCAAGCGCAAGGGCCCGGGTTCGATTCCCCGGTAACCACATAACAATACTGGGTGTGGAGACCCACACCCAGCAGCAACCAGTACCACATACCACAGTGCCGGGTGTGGTGGCTCACGCTTGTAATCCCAGCATTCGGGAGGCAGAGGCAGGAGGATTGCTGTGATGTGAGTTTGAGGCTGAGCTCAGGGCCAGCCTGAACCACAAAAGCGAGACCCTGTCTCAAAAAACCTAAAAAAAAAAAAAAAAAAAAAAAAAAAAACTGAACCTGTCAGAGCTTGGATTTCTTGATCATAAAATAGTTCCAAGTGTCTTGTACAATGTAGATATGGATGCTTGTGTTGTAACAAAAGCAACCAAGCACTTATGAAAAACCAGGGACAGGAGTTCTTGCAATTTGCTATAAGAAGGGCCTGTGGTAGTGATAGAGATATGTCTGTTTTGTTTTTATAGATTTGTACAATACTACATGGGGCTAGTATTTTAATTCTATATGGTCTCAATCACTTGAGACTTTGCTGGTGTCCATTACGTTCTGGGAAGATATTTATTTTTAAAAATGTATTAGGGGGCTGGATATTTAGCTCAGTGGTTCCGGTGCCTGCCTTGCAAGTGCAAGGGGCCCAGGTTTGATCCTGGGTAACCACATACAGCAATGCCAGGTGTGGAAACTCACACCCAGCAGCAATCAGAACCACATACCACAGTGCAGGTGTAGTGACTCATACCTGTAATCCCAGCAGTCGAGAGGCAGAGGTAGGAGGATTGTTGTGAGTTCAAGACTGAGCCACAGGGCCAGCCTGAACTACAAAAGTGAGACCATGTCTCAAAAACAAAAGCAAAACAAAGGAACCCTTGTCTCAAAAAAAAAAAAAAAAAAAAAGTGTGAAGATTTGAGAAAATAAAGAGTATTTCATAAAGACCTAAATTTTTATAGAGGATGACTCTTCTGCACCTCAGGAATAACTCACATGTGTGGACAGGTTGTTGTAAGTCAGGAGAAAGCTTTTACTGCTTCTCCTTTGCTTTTCTGCTTCTTACACGGAGAAGACATGGTGATATTTCCACTCAAGAACATCTCGCAATTTCATACTGGAGAAATGAGTAGATACAGAGAGCTGAGAGGTCGGGTAAGGCCACAGACACCAGCAGTGGCTCTGAGACCTCATCCAGGGCCTCACGTTCAGAGCAGATTCACTCATTTTGTGAAGGATTCCAGGAGATGGAGGAGCAAGATTAGAAAGACCCCGTGGTTTTATTTCCAAACTGGCAAGGGATTCCAAACTGAGTCACTTCTTTGCTGGAAAAGAGGTATAAGGAGATGATCTTGGTTTAGAATCTCACCACAGCCCTGGGGTGGTAATTAGAAATTCAGCGTTAGACTGGTAGGAACCAGGTAGCCCAGGGTGGAGACTGAAGTAAGATGAGTGATTCACAGCACTGAGAGTTTCCTTGAGTATGAGGAGACACATCACCCCATGGAACACTCCCCAACCAGCCTGCTGATCCTGGTGAAGTGTTTTCTTTGCTGTTGTCATCACGTGACTATTAAAAAGGCAGTGATTTTTCTCCCACACACAGCTCCAAAGCTGTGGTTTCACCCACTTTTTCTTTCCTTCTAGCTGATAGTTCAAAGGGGATGTGACTACAAATGAACAAATAAGCTAAATGGCTGACCTCACTGGGGCTTCTGAATGTGTGTTCTACAGATTAGCTCGTTAGTCACTAAGAGAGCACATTAAGAATGTAGCTCAGCAGAAGAGCACTAACTTGACACGCATGAAGCCTTGGTGTCAATATTTCTATTGCAAACAAAATTAGGAGAGAAAGAGAGGGGAGTTATGAGTGCCATCCACCACTGACTTGCTTATTATGATATCTAGGGGCAGAATCTAGACTCTATATCCCCCTCCTCATCCTCCTCAAGTGATTTTTTTTAGGTTTTTTGACAGGGTCTCGCTTTGTAGTTCAGGCTGGCCCTGAGCTCAGCCTCCAACTCACATCACAGCAATCCTCCTGCCTCTGCCTCCCAAGTGCTGGATTATAGGCATGAGCCACCACGACTGGCACTGTGGTATGTGGTACTGGTTGCTGCTGGGTGTGAGTCTCCATGCCCAGTATTGTATGTGGTTACCGAGGATCGAACCCAGGTCCTTGTACTTGGAAGACAGGCGCCGGAACCACTGAGCTAAATCCCTGGCCCCCTCAAGTGGTTCTTTTGGGCACAAAAGTGCACAACCAATTAGATTATCTCTAAGTCCTGATAGAAAGAGCCATGATGATCTTGGTTTGAAAAATTATCTCATTTCTTGATAATTTACAGTTCTAAAGAATTAATTCCCTTCTTTATGACTTAAGACTCTTCTAGCATGAGAAGTAGCATTGTGATTCCCTCCCTCTAAATTTTGATAGATTTGTGGCCATAGCAGAAATGACTAAAGTTTAGATGCCTAAAGTTTGTCTTGTAATGACTTTTATTTAGCTTTTATTAGGCTTATTTTTTAAACCTCAAAAGATTATTTGTAAAGTAAATATATGGAGGTTATTACCCATAAGGTCCTGTGCTCTGCACTGAGGAATCAGACACTCAAAATATATGTAAAGTCCCCTGTCTTTAAGGTGCTTTTGGGCTAGTAGGGGAGGCGAGAATATGTACAACCAACTTGCGGTCAGGCAGTGAGCACTCACAGCAGCAGGCTTGTCTGGTGAGAGGTTTCAAAGTTTGCACAGAATACGGAAAAATTGCATTTGAGGTGAGTAAAGAACAGATAAATTGGAAAAATAGATGGTGTATCAACCATCACTGTGTCAGAAACCACTGAAAAATCTAAAGACTTAAAACAATAATCATATTGTTCGTGAATCTACATTTTGTCTTATTTCCCTTTGTTATCAATTTAACTGGGGTTGAAGGATCCATATTCAAGATGGCTTCCTCGCAGGGATGGAAGTTGGAGGTGGCTCTCTGTTCTTTACGTGGACTTCCCTTACAGCTTTGACTTCCTCATAGTGGTTGGGTTTCAAGGATAACTATTTTCAAGAGCCAGAGTAAAAACACATCTCTTTATGGCCTGAGTTTGAGCGTCATGTTTCATTTCCACTATGGCTACAAACCTACCAAAATTCAAAGGGCAGGAGAAAACTAAACCAAACCAAACAAGCAAGCAAATAAATAAAACTTTTTATGGCAAAAGAGCCTAAATCATAACTCCCTTGAATCCTCAAAGTTTGGTCTTCCTCTCCGTTACCCCTTCATAGTACGACAAGTAAACAACTGGTGACCTGTACAAAGTGACACACAGCTATTTAATCTCTCACCGCATACCACCCCTGTTTGTGTGCGGCTGTATAGATTTCTGTAAAAAGTCCTTGCTGTCTCAGCAGCCAATCACCTTACAGTTGTTGGCTTGTTTGTTTTTTTTCCTGGCTTTTTGTTTTGTTTTATTTTCTTTCTAATTGAGGTCTGATAAAGTTCTAGGTTCAGTAGAAGATCTTGATGAAACATAGTTAAGATTTTTCAGTGAAAAAAAATCTGCATATTTGTATTTCAGTAACATAGTTAAAACTTGATTTAAATTCCTCCTTTTTTCTCTTTTTGGCTGAGTAAATATCATTTATTCAGTATGAAATTATTATACTGTATATTCCATGTGCTAAGAATAAATGTACATTGAATATTTTTAAAAGGTCACAACTGTAGGAGAATGGAGAGAGGAGATATTATTGTTAATAATAATAATTTTAAAAAATACATATGAGAAGAAACCCAAATGATGGATTATATAATACTACAAAGTTTTTATTAACACACAGGATTTTAAATATCCAAATAACTTAAAACTGGCAAAGCAAATGCTATTCTTACTTTACAAATAAACAAAACTCACAGATGTGGAGTAGAGAGTAGTTTTATAATCAATTTAATAAAATATACCTTTTAAACTTCTCTCTAACCCTGACATCCTCTTAGGAAACTCTAGAAATACCCAAAATTATGGTTGCATGGTCATATATTTTATAAATTTGAGAGGTAAAGTATATGAATTGTCGTTGGTTCAGTCGACCAGGCTGTACCTTTGTATTTCACTATTCTATCTATCTCATTTCTCCTTTGCCAGGTGTCACTGAAGGTGGTTATGACACCAAGCTTTTAGAGACCCAGGTAAGGAGAAACTGAGCTATGGATACATTAGCTTCGGTGGCATGGGTTCTGTTCATGAGGTTTTCAGGAACCTCAACACATAGTTGTAACGGAATTCCAGTATAGAAATGACTTCAAGAAATACTGCTATTATACTTACGGATTACTAGTCATTGTGATACTACAGTCCAGTACCAGATGTTATACTGCGACGTGATTGTGTCCCATGGTGTCCCAAATTAGACTGAAAAATGTATGGGTAGTGAAGAATAAGTAGGTCTGATATGTACATAAGCCAGAAGCTAGTTGGTAGAGAATTCTTCCAATCATTAGACATACAAATGTGTAAGGATAATACTTACTTTGTAAAATTTTGATTTTTTGAAAATGTTTAAATGTTTCATATTTCAAAGAATAAATGTAAATGTAAAGGAATGAGGTTTAGCAAGATTGTAGAATGCAAGATCAATGTACAAAAATTACTTTTCTACATATTAGCAATAAACTATTAATTAAATAAGATAATATTTTACTTACAATGAAATTTAAAGTACTTAAAATTAAACTTAACAGAAGACATGCAAAGCTTATACCCTAAAAACTATAGAATCTTGCTGAAAGATATTAACACAAAACCAAATAGATGAAAAACAGTGTACATTCATAGGTTAGATGGCCATATTCCTCAAGCAGATCTATATAGATCGATGTCATTTCTTATCAAAACTCCAGTCACAATTGACAAGCTAATCCTAAAATTCATATGAAAATTCAAGAGACCCAGGACAGACAAAACTCTCAAAAACACAGAAAGAGTTTGAAGGACTCATACTTTCTGGTTTAAAAATCTAACCACAAAGCTACAATAATCAAGACAGTGTAGTCTATTGAAAGTCCAGAAACACAGCCTCACATTCATGGTAAATTTTCCTTTGATAAGGAAACCAAGACAATTCAGTGGCTAAAGAATGGTGCTGTGACAACTGAATATCTATAGGCAGCTATGTTAACTCCATTGAATACTCTATTCAAAAATTAACTAAAAATGAACCAATGACTGAAGAAGAAAAGATAGATTTACATCTTCATGACTTGGTCTCTTAGGTCTGCTAATAGACTTGTATCTAAAATAAAGAACTATTACAACTCAATAGTAAAATTGGACAAAGGATCTGAAAAGATATTTCTCTAAAAAAGATATATAAATGGCAAACTAGTATGTGAAAAGATGGTTTAATCATTAGCCATTCAAAAAATACAAATTGAAATCACAGTGAAATACTACTGGGATAGTTTTAACTAAGGGAACAAATGATAACAGTATTTTCAATATGTGGAGAAACTGGATCCCTCATCCACTGCTGGTGAAAACATAAAATGGTCTAATCTTATAAAACAGTATAGTCATTTTTCACCTCTCTTCATAGAGTATTATGTCACCTAGCAATTTCACACCTATGTAAGTACTCCAAAGAAATAAAAACTTATGTCTTCACAAAACTTTGTGAGTACATGTTCTTTACAGCATTATTCATTATAGTCAAGACAAGGAAACAACCAACTGTCCATAGACTGGTGAATGTATATGTAAGACATGATACGACCATTCAGTAGAATATTGTTAGGAAATAAAAAAATAAAGACTGATTCATACTACAACATTCATAAGTCTTGAAAATATAAAGTTAAATTTATAAATGCCACATACAGAAGATAAATATTGCATGATTCAGTTTATGTGAAATGGATATGTAGGCAAATCTACAGAAATAAAAATTAGACTAGCATTGGTTAGGATAGGGAGAATGACAGAATTGAATTATGGCATAGAATAATTATTATGGCACAGGAATAGGGGAATTCAATTTGAAAATTGATTCTGGTGACAGGTGGCAATTGGACTGTGATAATAGCTAGGTTAATTACATATGTTTTAAATGAATTATATTACAATAAATCTATTCAAAATCAAAGAAAACAAATGTATTACAGACAAAAACAAAATGAGCTTGACTCTAATTCAAATGAAAGGGGAAAATTTATCCCAATATTTTGTTTGCTTGTTTTGAGACAGGGTCTCACTTTGTAGTTCAGGCTGGCCCTGAGCTCCACCTCAAACTCACAGCAGTCCTTCTGCCTCTGTCTCCTGAGTGCCGGGATTACAGGCTGTGAGCCACCACGCCCAGCACTGTGGTATGTGGTTCTGACTGCAGCTGGGCATGAGTCTCCACACCCAACATTGTATGTGGTCTCCGGGGATTGAACCTGGGCCCTTATACTTGCAAGACAGGCACCAGAACCACTGAGCTAAATCCCCAGCTCTTCAAATATTTTTTAAAAAATGTTTCTTTTCAAACTAAACTCTTAGTCAAAGATGAAAGTGGTACTCCAAATAAATCTTGAATGCTGACAGTTTTTCCTTTCAGGGCTGTACGAGTACAAAAATGTTCAGACTGTATTGTGTGCATTTGTTGGATTGAATATTCTCACTGTGAAAGGAGAGAGTCAGAAATATAGCATGGGGGAAATAAGGAAGAACTTTTGAGATTGATGTTGAATTAGAATTATCTCATGTAATCTAGCTCTGGTTACTGTAGAGCTTAGAAATAATGATACTGTGGTAGCGGTGAGCACATTTACCACCTAAAGGATAGTTTCTAAGTACTTTTCCCCACTAAAAGCAGCTGGGACATGTCAGAGAATGGGCTGATTTTAAGACTAGAACAGAGAAAGTGCAAGAAGATCCATGACAGAAAGTAAAAAATGTCTCAAAAAGAAAAGTAAGGAGACATGTCAAAAGGAGCCAGTTTATGAGTGCCCACTGGTCAACTCTGAGACAACCAGACCCTAGTGAAGGAAATGGATAACCCATGATATAAAATAGGGATGTTTCCATATGAAAGTTTGCTCATGTATTTACACATCATACACATAAACCTATAAAAGACAGAAGGAAGGAAGGGAGAAAGGGAAGAAAAAAGAGGGAGAGCTTTTTTATATTAGAATCCAACTAAAATGTAGAAATAAAGAACAAGCTAGAGTATCACCATTTTTTAAAGATCACAATAGTAATTGATTTGAGTAACCCTTGTCACTGGATGCTAAAACTACAGAATGAATGCCTGATGGAGAACAGTCTATTATACGGTCTCTCACAAATTGTTTATCACAAGAAAAATGGTAACATTACATGGAGAAACCCACAATACTTTCATCAGTAGGTCGGTTATTACTAAACAGGACGGCATGGGGATGTTTTGTGTTTAGTGCTGCTCCAGTCTTTAATGTAGAATTCTTACTGGGTGCCCAAGAATCTCCAGGGATGCACAGACTAAACTTTAGAGTTTGGGCAGTCTCAGAAATTGAAAGTAAAACTTTGTGCCTATGTTCTCTTTATATACAAAAAGAAGATTCATATAACTTTCCCCACATTCTTAACTAAGACTCTTCCACTATAAACCATAAGCTATTGTCCAAGCTGTAGACACACCATTGTTTATTTGATGGTGGTGACAGATTCCAGTCTCAAATTCATGACCAGTCCTGAGGAAATAGCAGATAAACCTACACTGAAGAACAGCTGAAATGTCTACTACCAAAGTAGGAGCATCATAAAAGGAAAAGCTAAAGAACTTCTGATCAAAAGAGACCACAGAAACTTAAACATAAGAAAAAAATCCATGATTCTGGATTGGTGGGAAGAAATTATTAAAAAGACATAGTAGGTACAATAGATGAAACAAAGAAATAGACTATAGATTAGATGATGATACCGTGTCTTATCAATATCAAATTTCCTCATTTGATGAATGTTGTAGTTATAGCATGAATGTTTCTTTGTTGAGAGATACAAACTAATGGGTAAAGTACTATGGTGTATGCAGTATATTCTCAAGTGATATAGAAAAGAGAACATAAATATTTACACAGCATGTAAAAGTAACAGGACAAAAATAAATTAGCAAATTTATAATAGTTGTAAATTTAGGGACAAAGGAGTATGGAAATGTGTTGCACTGTCCTTACAATTTTTTCTGTAAGTTTTAAAATATTTTCAAATTAATAGTTTTAAACTTGTAAGCAGAAAATAATTCTTAGTCAAATAAGGTACTATAAATAAATCTTGAATGCTAAGAAGTTTTTCTTTCAAGGATGTACAGGTGTAAAAATGTTCAAATTATATTGTATGCATATCAGAAATATTCTTAATCATTTAATATTCATATAATATTCACAACTATAATTAGCCCACATAAATATGTTTGTGTTTCTAAATGAAATTTAAAAAGTGACTGTATCTCACAATATATCTATATATCTATATATACAGATCTATATATGCAGATATAGATACACATAGAGATATATAGACAGATCTATATAGATCGATCTATGTATGTATGTATATATATATATACATCATAGATGTATATATGTATCTGTGTATGTATATATATATGTATGTAGGTATGTATGTATGCATATATATATGTGTGTATATATATATACATACATATATATATATAGCAAGAAGTAAATGTGTATTACAAGAAGTGAAAGATAATAGGAAAAAAGAGAAAGGGGGAAAAGGTTAGTAATCCAGCATGAACAATGTATCTAAAAGTGTATCTTGACTTAGTACAATTATCTTACAAGTTTCATATATTCTTTGGTTTATTAGTCTGGTTTTCAATCTATATATATGGTAATTAACCTTGTAAGTTCTTATAAGATTAAATAAGTTAATCTGATGCTGGAGAAATAAAAGGAGGCTGGAGTGAGGGAGAAACAGAAAAGGATTAAAATTTGTCGTGTACATGTACCAATTCCCCACAGTGAATGTATTCATTATGTTCTGCCAATGTACTAATAAAAGTTTTTTAAAAAGAATTTTCAAATTATACAAAAATCAAAAATTCATTAAGAGAAAGAGGGGCATTTAGAATAGAAATAACCAAAATGCCTTTGGATTATTTCATAATTCAGTTAACAGAGAAGAAAGAAACCCAAGACTATATTGGAAAAAGATTTCAGATTCTTACTGATTTGTTTAAGACATTGACATCAGACAATTTAACCAAAAATTTGAGGATGCTGATGGCAAGCTGCCTCAGGCTTGAAATCAGTTCAGAGCACTTGAGATTAATCACTACCAAACAAACTAAAGAGTCTTCAGAGTATTGGCATTAAATCTTCCCTACAGTGTTTGTAGAATTCAATAGTAAACTGATCAGGATATGGGCTTGTCTCAGTTGGTAGTTTTTTAAATTACTTTTTCAATTTTATTTATTCATATTAGATTATTTATAATTTTATATCTCTTGATTCAGCTTTTTCATAATTCATATATATATCTACAAACATATCCAGTTCTTTTGAATTTTCTGGTAATGACAGTATAGCATATTGGAACTTCCTAAGATGCCATGAAAGCAGTCCTAAGAGGGAAGTATATAGGAGTAATTTCCCACATCAGAAAAGCAGAGCAAGCTTAAATAAATAAACTAAAGATAAACCTGAAGGTTCTAGAAAAACAAGAACAGGCTAAACCCAAAGCTAGAACGAGAAAGGAAATTATAAAGATCAGAAGAGAAACTAATGGAACTTAGATCGAAAAAATAGTACAAAGTATCAATGAATTGAGTAATGGGTCTTTGAAAGATTAAACTAGACAAACCTTTGGCCAACCTTATCGGAACTAGGAAAGAAGGACACAGGTTCATGCAATTGGAAATGAAATCATAGTGGATTGTGGAGAAATCTGGAAGATCAACTACCCTAGAAACTGTACTTTAATAAAATAGTTACTTTTTATGAATTATACTTGTGATACTCAGCTTTATCAGTTTCTAAATAGTAGAAATTGGCCTAATTCTTAATTGTAATATTTTTTATAAAGAAAGTCCCCTCAGATTATAAACTCCATTCCCGGAAAGTCTAGATTTGACAGAGTAACTTGTCTGTAGTAACTGGGTTTCTATTTCAGTCACTTGATTCTCCACTGCAGCTATTTGGAGAAAGGAGTTTAAATAGTGCTCATTTTAGATGCCTAACAGGGAAATGAAGTGCGCTAAGAGAAACTTCTAGAAGATTACAATGGCCACGGTGCCCTGCCCCAGACTATAGGCTAGGTCAGGGGGCTGAGACAGTGTTGTCAGTGATATTTGAAAGAAAGGAAGAGGGGCTGGGGATTTAGCTCAGTGGTTCTAGCACCTGTCTTGTAAGCACAAGGGCCAGGGTTCGATCCCCAGTAACCACATACAATACTGGTTTTGGAGACTCACGCCCAGCAGCAACAGCACCACATACCACAGTGCCGGGCGTGGTGGCTCACGCCTGTAATCCCAGCACTCAGGAGGCAGATACTTTGTTTTATTTTGTGTTTTAGTCACTGGAGAGGAATTTCAGTTTCCAGTGAAGGAAAGTGTTGAGTGTCAAGTTAGCAAGTTTTCACTTTGTGATATTGATAAATGAAAACCTATAAATATTTATAAGCAGTAAAATGACATAATCTGGATGTTTTAGAACAAATATGGCTGTACCATATGCTATAGCATGGAGTGGTGGGAATAGAAACCTTAGATAAACTAACTAGATCATATTTTATGTTAGTGACAATTTTGGGAAGACAAACAAAATAGAAACCATGGTTGTCCCCAAGATGACAGGCTGGACCTGGCTGGATCAATGAGCGAGACTGGAGAATCTAACAAGGGAACAGAATTCAGTTCACTGACATCCTTCATGACTGCATGGTCATGTATTTTTACCACTTTTTTGAAAAAGATGTATATGGATGTACCTTGAGGACACATTCATAAGTGAAATAAATAGGTCACAAATGTGTAAATACTGTATCATTTCTCTGGTATGAGAAAATGAAGGTATAAAAAAAGATGAGCAAAAGTGATTCTCAATCTAGGGGCATATCGCAGGTCTCCCAGAGTTTTCTCCAAGGCTGACCTCTGACACACGTATCCACAAGGAATTTAAAGATGAACTTTAAAAGCTCCCTAAAATTACAAGCAAGATTTTGGTCATAAACCATTGCTCAAGGTTCAAAATAATCTTAGGCAGCAGGAAAAGATTTGAAATGTTAAAAGCAAGTTGTGCTTGATTCTATTTTCAGCAGGATTTGGTCTTTAAAGTAATTCTTACAATGGAACTTCTGATCTTGGGGCATCCCCCCCATGTGGATCTCAGGAAAGTTAGGGCCCATGCAGTACTTCACCTGAAGTATCAAAATAGGCAAAACTGAAATATTCTGTTGAAGGTACAGAGTGGGAAAGGGTTGTTAGGGACTTCAAGAGAATGTGGAAGAAACACTCTTACAGAGCTGTATTTTGTTTCTTACTCTGATTATGTAGGAAAGAAATTCATCCCGCTACAGAGGTAGACATCTGCGCATATTTTCTATTCTCACATTCTGTTTAAAGCAGAGGCAAAATGGGGCAAACACTTGTGGTGACTCCTGATTTGAATGTGTCCTTCTCAAATCTCTATGACGTGAGCACTGCGATGTGATACAAATGGGAAGAACATGAGTTTGGGATTCAACCCGATCTGAACTAGAACCATGTTTGCTAACTGTATGTATTTCTAATTTTTCATTATGTTACTAAATCTAATGTTTTTCATACATACCATTCAAGTGCACTGTAGGGATTAGAGATCATATTAGATACTGTAGGGATTAGAGATGTGGCACTATGATTTCCTAGACCAAGGTAAAAAAATGTCAGAATTAAAATGGAGTCCCTTTTGCCCTCCCCTAACAAAAGATGTTGACGCCAAGAGGTTGTGAAGAAAAGAATCTCATAAAACACACCTGAATCTCTCCAACACACCTGATACAAGTCTGTGTCAGCACCAGAATCTTGCACAATGGCCGCTGACAACTATGCAGAAAACACTTCTGCCAGGACAACTGCCCAACTGCTTGTACAACTTTAACTGACACATGATCCATGTATCCGAAGAAAATTAGGTCAAAACAGCTTATCTGGGGCAGGGATGTAGCTCAGTGGTTCCAGTGCCTGCTTTGCAAGGGAAGGTCTCAACTTCGATCCCTCATACTAAAAAAAAAAAAAAAAAGACAAACACCAAAACCAAAAACCCTACAACTTATGCAATCCTTCTTATTTTGCTTTTAACCTCCCCACCCCTTCTCTTTGCCTCTGAATGTACATCTTGTTTACTGTAGTTTACACGTTCCCATTCCAATCCAATTTTCAGATGGACTTAATTTTACAAAATTTCTGACTGTAGTTTAATGGTCACATAAGGCTAACAAATGCCTACTCTCAGAGTTTCTATGGTGATCTAAACTAACACAAGTAATGTGGCTGGTGCTATTGGCTTCCCAAACCCAACTCCTCTTCTGCTCGTATCTCCACAGACACCGGAGATCCCAGGTGCTGACTCCCCTGACCAGCCACGCAGCTAACAGCGGCCATGTGAAACAGTTTAGACAATGAGCAGTCTGATGGAATACTTGAGAAAGGACGAGCATGGCTTGTGCCACCCTCTTGCCTTCTTTCTACCTTGAATCTGGACAATGGTCTGAGCTGGAGCTGCCATCTTATAGATGACTGATGGTGAGCATGAGGGAATATCTTAGGGATATTGCTGAGCTGCTGAATCCAAACTTGTAGCCACCTGTCTCCACGCTTCCTGCCGTGTGGCTGGAAGTGTCTTTTCTGATCAGACTGCATTCTTTTTTTAAAAAATTGATTTTATTGATACATTTTATATACACATCATGATCACTCAGCATTGATAATTTGTATCAATATATGATATGATTTAATTCTCATTTTTTCCTATTCTCCTGCCCACTCTACAACCCCTACTTTTATATACATAAGCTTCATTTTTTTTACTATCAATTTTTTCTTTTCCTTTTTACTTACCCTTAGCTCTCTTTTCCCTTTGAATATTTTCTCTTTCCCAATATCTATCATACATTTTAGAACTCTTTTACACCTTCAGTTTCTCACACCAGAGAAAAGATATGATATTTACAAATCTGTGACCTATTTATTTCACTTATGAGTACGTCCTCAAGGTACATACATTTGAGTATAAAATACCCAAATTTATCATTCAGAATACGGAATACAATAAGTGAAACATACTTTAAATCATTTATATTCTTTTTTTTTTTTTTTTTGAGACAGGGTCTCACTTTTGTAGTTCAGGCTGGCCTCTGCCTCCCGAATGCTGGGATTTCAGGCATGAGCCACCACGCCTGCCACTGTGGTATGTGGTACTGATTGCTGCTGGACATGAGTCTCCATGCCCAGTATTGTATGTGGTTACTGGGGATCAAACCCTGGCCCTTGCGCTTACAAGACAGGTGCTGGAACCACTGAGCTAAATCCCTTGCCCTCTATTCTTTTTTTTTTTAGG
>PVIR01021474.1:0-29467 GCA_004026965.1 Petromus typicus
TGGGCCAAGTCCAGCCACCATCTATTTTTGTACAGAACAAAATGAAAACTGCATCCGAGAGTCAAAAGACAGAACTATCTGTAGCCAAAACACAGAAACAGTCTAATGTCCACCAACAGATGGACATGACCCATCCATAGCACAGCATATTAGCCATGAAACAAGGGAGGCAACGGCACATGCTGTAATGTGGATGAGGCTTGAGACATTAGTAAGCCAGAAGTGATCATGAGAGAACTTAAAATACGAGCCTTGTGACATGCAAAGTTCAACAACATAAGATGCCATTTTTTGCTCCTCACAAGGAGAGAGGGGTCCGCTGTGCTGATCAGGCTTCTCTACCCTGCCTTACTTTGGTGGAGAGTTAACCATCTCACTTCGACAGGGGCAACCTTTGGACAGGTAGGCACACAGTATGTGGCCCCACAGCTCCCCTCACAGAATCTCACCCACAGAAATACACACATAAAATGTGTGGAAAAGCACCACTCTTAGAGCTAGCAAACGTGTCCACCAAGGTGCGGAGGCTCAGCTGTGGAGTGTGGACCACAGGGAAGAAGCTCTTTGTGGTGCAGGTGGGGATGATCTCCAGGAAACGAACTAGAGAGGAAAGCAAAAAAAAAGAAACCACTATTGCTCCTGCCAGACATCAAACGGCGAAGAATTGCTAATGCAGACATTTCTGGGAACACAGGTGGCCTGGCCAGGGCCAGCATGAAGACTTAATTGTATACTTCTCTATCTCTGAAATCTGAACTGTTTTAAGCTAAATATACATTTTAAAAAGGGAAGAGGAAAATGGAAAGTCAGTGTTTAAGGGACAGTATTTCTGTTAGAGATGAGGGGAGAATTCTGGAAAGGGACAGTGGTGACGGTTGCACAATGTGAAAGTTATGTAATGTCCCTGAACTGCATCCTAGGTGTGTGTGTGTGTGTGTGTGTGTGTGTGTGTGTGTGTGTTGAGGCAGGGTTTCTCTTTCTTTATAGTTCAGGCTGGCCCTGGGCTCACCATGAAGCCCGGGTGAGCCTTAAACTCATAGCAATCCTCCTGCCTCTGCCTTCCGAGTGCTAGGATTACAGGCATGAGTCACCACGCCCGGCATTGTGGTGTGTGGTAGACTGCTGATGGGCATGAGTCATAACGTCCGGTTTTTGTTGTATATGGTTACCGGGGATCGAACCAGGGCCCTTGCACTTGCAAGGCAGGCGCCAGAACCTCTGAACCAAATCTCCGGCCCTGTGTGTGTGTTTGTTTGTTTGTTTGTTTTTTCTGATAGGGTCTCATTATGTAGCCCAGACTGCCTTAATCTCCTGGTGATCCTCCCCCTTCAGCCTCCCAAGCGCTGAGATTACAGGCATGCACCACCATCCTTGACTGCATACTTAGGTTTTTTTGCTCTATATATTTTGCAATAAAAACCAAATACCTATAAATGTGTCCATCCAAAATCCCGGAAGGACTGCCGTGAGAGGTGGGTCTGGGGACCCTCTGACTGCTGAGTGCTCCTCCAAGCGCTGCTGCCAGCCTCCAGTGCGTCTTTCCCGGTTCCAAAATCCCCGCCTCGCGCTTGCGTAGACCCCATGAGGGAACGAGCCCGCCTCCCACACTGCGCCTGCGCAAACCCCGTCCCACTTATACGGGAAGCGCCCTCTGGCAAGTGAAGGCGGGCGCAGCGTCTGTCGCACATCATACGATTCCACTCATTGGCTGAGAGATGGGCAGTGAGCCGAATTGGCCGGGGATTGGGCGGCGTGCGAGCACCGAGGCCGCGCAAGCCAATCGTGTGGCTCCAGGTGAGGCAGGAGCCCATCCGCCGCTTTCCGATCGATTTGCGGTGGTGCAATTCTGAACGCCGGACTGCACGACCATGCCCTCCGACAAGTCGCTGATGGCCGTCACCTGTACCGCGCCGGTCAATATCGCGGTCATCAAGTACTGTGAGTGCCACAGCCCGTGCCGGGGTGGGGGAAAGTGAGGCGCCCGGACGGAGTCGCTGTAGGTTCAGCGGTGACAGTTGACCCGGCCCCCGTGGATCCGGAGCTTGCCAAGGGGACCCTGTCTCCACCGCGCCTGCTCCGCGGAGGCGGCATCCAGATCCGGGGAGCCAGGGAAGCGCAGGTGCTGGGCAAACCAGTGGCCACGAGGGAATCGTAAGGCCTCCGGGTTCCACGCAGGGCTGTGTGCAGGTCTGTGTTCACCCCTGCTCAGCAGCTGCCTGCTCTCTGTTGCTGTCCCTCTGACGGCTGGTTGCCGAGGCTGGGTTGCCTCCTTATGGCTCTGATTTGCATATTCTCATGCCAAAGATGTTGACTGTCTTTTCCTGTGCGTTTGCATTTGTTCTGTTTGGTGAACTGTCGCTCTACGTCGTTTGTCCTCTTTTTTTCCTTTTGGTGGTACTGAGGATTGATCCCAGAGCTTGCCCACTGAGCCACGGTATCCCCAGCCTTTTTATTTTTGAGTAAGGATCTTTAAATTTTTTCTCGGGGGCCAGGATTTAGCTCAGTGGTTCCAGCGCCAGTCTTACAAGCGCAAGGACCTGGGTACGATCCCCCGGTAACCACATACAATACTGGGCGTGGAGACTCACCCCAGCAGCAACCAGTACCACATACCACAATGCCGGGAGTGGTGGCTCACATCTGTAATCCCAGCACTTGGGAGGCAGAGGCAGGAGGATTGCTGTGATGTGAGTTTGAGGCTGAGCTCAGGGCCAGCCTGACCTCCAAAGTGAGACCCTGTCTCCAAAAAATTTAAAAAAAAATTTTTTTTTTCTCCGTACAGTGATCCAGCTCGGATCTTGTTACATCCCCAGCCCCAACTCTAAACTGTCCAGGCAAGGCTCAGACTTGTGATCCTCCTGCCCCAGCTTCCCATAGTGTTAGGATTATGAGTGTGCCTGGCTTTTCTTTTTTAATTGTATACTTTTGCATTTAGGTCTGTAACCTATTCTGAGTTTTTTGTGTATGAGACTTAAGTTGAGGTTCCTTTTTTTTCACCATCCATAGGTGTTCAGTTGTTGAAAAGTTGTCCTTCATGTAATTTGTTTGCACTTTCATATAAAATTATTTGGAGATATTCTAGTATGTCTATTTCTGGGTTCTCTCTCTGGTTCCTTAGGTCTCTCTCCATCTTTCTGACCCTGCCATGCCGCCTGGCTTGCTGTAGTTATGTAGTAAGTCTTGAAGTAGGGCAAAGCTGATCTCAACCACTCATTTTTTTTCAAACTAGAGCAGCTGTTCTGGTTTTTGTGTGTTTACATTTCTGTACACTACCTAGTTCAGGTTGGCCTCGTAGCCCAGGCTGGCCACGAACGCAACAGTGTTCCTCCTGCTTCAGTGTCCCGAGGCCTGGGTCCTCTCCAGGTCGGGTCGACCCGACAGTGCTTTGTGCGCATCGCGGTGGTGCTGAGCCAGCGGCTCTCCCGGTGTCCCGGCTGTAGTGCTCTGACTGCTGCCTCTGGCAGCTACTTGGTCGTGCTGACCTCTCCCTGCATCCTGCCATTCTGAGTTTGCTCCGTGGGCTTTTAAATAGAGCTTTAGTATCCTGGCTCTCATGTTGCTGTTTGATGCTTTCTCTGCTTTCTCTTTGTTTTGAGCAGAGATCTGTCTCACATGAGTGTCTGCCTGCTTCCTGAGGCACCTCATTGCAGTAGCTGTAGGGTTCTTACCGGGTGGCCCTCTCTTCTGGCATCAGTTGGCCAGTTGTCCTCTTCATGCAGTTTGAGGTCTCCCTTCCTCTTGGTGACCTGAAGGTCTTCTGCTGTGCTGAGACCCTGGGGCTTGGCACAGCTGCTGGTGGGTGTGGCACTGCCTGAGTGGAGACAGGTGTGAACTGGTTCTGCAGGGTGGAGCAGAACCCAGAATTCCTGGTTCCCTCGCCGGCAGAGTAAAGTCCAGTTGCCCCTGGTGAGGACGGGCTCTGTTACTGCTTGTGAAGGGGTTGGGCACCTCCTTCCAGCCTGGATGGGCTGGGCCATGACATGGTATGGCAGCAACTGGTCATTTCCTGTCTTGCTGGGTGCCCTAGCCAGGAGAGCAGGCTGCTGTCTATGCCCACAAGTAGCTCTGTGTTCCCACTGTGGTGCAGGGGACGCACCACAGAGCCCACTTGAGCAGGGCTGTGTCACCTTTAAGTCTCCTGCTAGGGCTTGGAGCAACTGGGCCTTGGTGGTGCTTGGTGGGTAGCAAGGGAATAGGACATCTCCACGCTCGACAGAGGTGTTTGGAAATGAGACCTGGAGGTGTTGCGGGGCCCTGGCGTGGGCCTTCGCTTCAGGCCTGTGGAAGGTGCTTGTCGGTGGTACCTGCAGGAAGTGGGTGTGGGTGGAAGTATGGCAGCTGTGTGCAGTGAGCCTGGAGCCTCTGCTGGGAGCCCAACTGCTTCAGTCTGAGTGTGAGCAGATGAAAAGATGGCCAGGTGCCACAATGAGCACCCTCAGGTCCCCACAAACCCTCAAAGGTATCTGTAGAGTAAATGAAAGAAAATTACTCAGAAGCCATGGTGCCTGTAGGTAGCTGGCTCTGAGCTCAGCAAGGCAATCCAGGAGGCTTCCTGAAGGGTTGGGCAGCAGGAGGGGCTTCCTGGGGTTGGGCAGGCCGGGTTCACAATGGGAAGCACCAGTAGGGAGGGGCCAGGGACCCACCAACCTCTGGGTGTCTGTTCCAGGGGGAAAGAGAGATGAGGAGCTGATCCTGCCTCTCAACTCCTCTCTGAGTGTCACTCTGCACCAGGACCAGGTGAGGGCCACCGGGCCAACAACTTCCTAAGGCAGGTGGAGGTGACCCTGGCCAGCACGGAACCAGCCTCTTCTGGTGTGAAGGGCTCAGCCGTGCGCATGGCCCTCACTGCACAGGTGCTCATCCATGAGCCTGGGTTACTTTTTTACCAGCAGTTACCTGGTGCCTCCTGCAGCTTCCTGCCTCAGCCTCCTGTTCCACCAGGGCCGCTGGGTGGGGAGGAAAGGACTGGCCTGGCTCTGTCCTGACAGCACTGAGTTTTCTTCCCAGTTACGAACCACCACAACAGCCGCCATCAGCAAGGACTTCACAGAGGATCGGATCTGGCTGAACGGCCAGGAGGAGGATGTGGGGCAGCCGCGCCTCCAGGCCTGTTTGAGGGAGAGTGAGTGGTGTCCCCAGAGCTGAGGGACAGGACGGGCCCTCCTGGGAGGAGATGGGCATGAGAATTGGGTGGAGGGGGTCGGGGAGTTAGCTCAGTGGTTCCGGCACCTGTCTTGCAAGCGCAAGGGCCCGGTTCGATTCCCCGGTAACCACATAACAATACTGGGTATGGAGACCCACACCCAGCAGCAACCAGTACCACACACCACAGTGCCGGGCGTGGTGGCTCACGCCTGTCATCCCAGCACTCGGGAGGCAGAGGCAGGAGGATTGTGATGTGAGTTTGAGGCTGAGCTCAGGGCCAGCCTGAACCACAAAGCGAGACCCTGTCTCCAAAAACCTAAAAAAAAAGAGAATTGGGTGGAGGCCATG
The DNA here is from genome assembly GCA_004026965.1 of Petromus typicus. Lineage (NCBI taxonomy): Eukaryota > Metazoa > Chordata > Mammalia > Rodentia > Petromuridae > Petromus > Petromus typicus. The sequence goes on from PVIR01021474.1 coordinate 5,494, forward strand.
CCCTCTAGTAGAACCTGGGGTGGCAAGATGCAGGAGGTTCACAGGCTCCACAGATACCACAAGGCTCACAGCCTCTCTGCTACAGTCCGTCGCCTGGCCCGGAAGCGCAGGAGCACAGAAGACGGGGACCCACCTCCCGCAAGCCTCAATGACAAGGTGCACGTGGCCTCGGTGAACAACTTCCCCACCGCCGCAGGCCTGGCCTCCTCGGCAGCGGGCTTTGCCTGCCTGGGTGAGTGCACCGGGTCCTGCCCCTTTGCCACCCAGAACCTTGTAACAAGTGGCTCCCGGCCCAGACCTGATCCCACATTCCTGCCTGCAGCCTATACCCTGGCCCGTGTCTACGGGGTTGAAGGTGACCTCTCGGAAGTGGCTCGCCGGGGCTCGGGCAGCGCCTGTCGCAGCCTGTATGGGGGCTTTGTGGAGTGGCAGATGGGGCAGCGGGCAGATGGCAAGGACAGTGTCGCCCAGCAGGTGGCTCCTGAGTCGCACTGGCCCCAGCTCCGAGTCCTTCTCCTTGTGGTGAGTGGAGTGTCTGAGGGCTTGTGCAACAGTGGGTGGTCCAGGTCACAGGGTCAGGCAGGTCTGGTGTGATGTGTACAGGGCCTGGTGTTGCCTCCCATCAGGTGAACGCCGGGCGGAAGCCAACAAGCAGCACATTGGGCATGCAGAAGAGCGTGCAGACTAGTGCCCTGCTCAAGGTGAGGCCGAAAGCAGCCTGTCTGTCCTCTCGCCTGAGGTGGCAGAGTGGAGCCCCCCCAGCCACCCTGGACATCTTCCCACCTTGCAGTTCCGGGTTGAGGCCCTGGTGCCGGCACGTGTAGCAGAGATGGACCGCTGCATCCGAGAACGGGACTTCCCAGGCTTTGCCGACCTCACCATGAAGGACAGCAACCAGTTCCATGCCACCTGCCTGGACACCTTCCCGCCCATCTCCTATCTCAATGACACATCCCGACAAATCATGCAGCTAGTGCACCGCTTCAATGCCCACCACGGGCAGCCGAAGGTGCTGGTCCAGACTGGGTATGGGTGTAGCTGTGTGTGCCCAGTGAAGACAGCTCTAGGGCCATGCTGGGCATTTACTTCTTGGCCAGTGTGCTAGGGACAGAAACCCTTGGGCACTGCTTGGCAGCTTCTTTTGAGTTCAGGCAGAAGTGACAGACGTGAGGTGCCCAGTGGCACTTTTCCCACTGCCCTAGCTCCTGGGGTCCCTGGTAGACAGGGTCTGGCCCTGGGTGGGCCGGTGGGAACGCCTGTGACTTCTGTGGTTACAGGTGGCATACACTTTTGACGCGGGCCCCAATGCTGTGCTCTTCACTCTGGACGACACCATGGCCGAGCTTGTGGCTGTCCTGAGGCATGCCTTCCCCCCAGAGGCGAATGGGGACAAGTGAGTGGGGGTCCCCCTCCTCCCAGGCAACAGGCAGGGCCCAGGACAGGCGTCTCATCCTGCCTGGTGGTCATAGGGGTGTACCTGTGACGGTGCCTGTGTCTCCCCAGTGCCGAGAAGCAGCATTCCCTTGGCCAGGTGTAGCGTGTACCTGTCAACAGGAATTTGGGGCAAAGGGGTTGCAAGTCTGAGCACACTGTGGATGTGCACATAGTAAGACTGTCTCAAAAAAACAAAAAGGAAACCGCCGCATGTGATCAGCAAACTGCGGCTTTAGGTTTTATCAGGAGGCACACCATGCATTCTGAGGAATAGGTTAAATATCTGACATTTAGAAGCAAATTATTCAAGCAAAGCTCTGGTTCCCTCTCTGCTGGCAGTGCCAGTCATGGCCCTGCCCTCAGGTCACCCTGCTGCCTATGCTCAGATGGGGACACACATATGCCTCTATGTCCCCAGGTTTCTAAAAGGGCTGCCAGTGACACCTGTCCCTGTCTCTGATGAACTGAAAGCCACACTGGCCCTGGAGCCTACCCCTGGAGTGATCCAATATATCATTGCCACGAAGGTGAGTGCCCAGTCTGGGCTGTGGGCATGGTGGCATGGGAAACAGGGGCGCCAGGGTCACCAGGGGCCTGATGCTGGTGTTCACCCCCAGGTGGGACCAGGGCCGCAAGTCCTGGATGACCCCGACGCTCACCTCCTGGGTCCTGACGGTCTGCCTAAGCCCAAGATAGCCGCCTGACTCTGCTACCGGATCCTGTCTGCCCACATGGGCTGTTTGCTGGGACCAGCGACTGGTGTGATGGCCGGGCACACTTGCAGGGACACTCAGAGCTGTCTGCTGTGGCCCTGGCTGTCGAGGGCAGGTCCCCCAAAAGTGCCTCACTTTCCCCACGGTGCTTTGCTAAGGTGGGCCTTGGCCTGAACCCAGCAGAGGGCTCCAGACTTGGGCTGTGCTGCCACTAGTTCTCAGGCCAGGAGCTCCTGAGGAGGAAGCTCCTCCGCCGTTCCCTGCAGAAAACCTACCAGCTGCGCCTCGGTGACACTCCCAGCCCTGACTCCGGCCACAGTGGATATGGGATGCTTTTAAAAAGACTAGTGAGCAGTCCACCCTCCTTTCTCCAGGGTGTCCTTTATTACTTTTTCTCCTTTACTTGTCCCAAGTTTGCTCTACAGAGCCATTTTCTCTCTCACTCTTTTACTTTGTTGAATAAACTGCTACTACTTAAAAACAAATGAAAAACCCTAGCAACATAACAAAAACAAAAAACAGTGAGCTTGTGGCATACACTTGTTATCCTAGCACTCTGGGAGGCTGAGGCAGGAGGATCACAAGTTCAAGGCCAGTCCAGGTTTGACTCAGATCCTGTCTCACTAAAAAAGGAGAAAATGTTGGGGATAGAGACCTGGGTTAAACCCCTACTTCTGCCAAAAAGCAAAACAAATACACGCTTAGAGAAACCAAACGACTAGCGACCACTCCCGCGGGCACAGCGAGGTGGGGCGCATCCCACAAAATAAACGGTGTTGGTGACTGTTCCCTTCGCCTCTGCGGGTTGGCAGGGGCGTCCCCTCACCTGGGGCGCACCGGAGCTGTCCCCGACACAGGGCTCTATGGACCCCGCCCCCAGTGCCTTTCTTCCTTGCGTTCCTGCCCTGCATGTCGCGTCCCCTCCCTTGGGCTCCGCTACCTCTGGAACCTGACTGCAGTCCCGCCGACTCCGCCCCGCGGGCGGCTTCCGGGTCCACTGAGTGGAGACCCGCGGAGGCGGGGCCAGGCTCGAGGCGTCGGCGGCGGCGGGGCTCGGGTGCACGGAGCCGGTGCTGGTCAGTGATCGGCATCATGGGGCAGATCGAGTGGGCCATGTGGGCCAACGAGCAGGCACTGGCGTCCGGCCTGAGTGAGTGCGCGGCCAGGCCGGAGAGGGCGGGCCATGACCCCATGAGGAGGGCGGCAGGGCTGGGGCCTAGGAGGGCCCGGGGGGCGCCGTGCTGTCGGGGTCAAGCGGGCTGCAAGGCGGGCCCTACAGCTGGGGGCTGGGGAGGGGGCGCCCCTGTGGTGGCGCCCCTCACCCCGACTGGGCAGCAGAAGAAGTGTAGCGGGAAGAGGAATTTCACCTGCGTTTCCGGGGAGCCCCGCACCCCGCCCGCTTGAGAAAACTCTGCCTGATGAATCCTCGTGGGCCCTACCGCAAGTGGGGGCTCCACCCCGGGATCCTGGTGGTCCCTGTCCCAGAGCCAGTGGGCAGCCTGGGCTTGGGGTCATGAGCAGTCTCTCCAACTGGGGCGGGAGCTGCCGGAGGAGGAATCTAGGGATTCGCAGGGACTGCAGCCCCCCAGGGTGACCGCCCTCTGGGTCAGGTGCCTGGACGCTGTGCTAGACAGTTCTGGTGAGGAGTGGTAACCTCCGTCCTGCCCAGCACCCCTGGAGGGCTGGGGAAACAAGTGGGTTATAGCAGGTCTGAGGCCAGAGGAACCTGCAGAAGCCCTCAGCCTCCTGGAGTCTGGCAGGAGGGCTCTGGACCCTGGTCACACCCGGCACCAGTGAGTTCCCAGGGCGCAGGTGGAGTGAGCCCAGCCGGGCCTGCATCCTGGAAGCTTAGTGAAGCCCTTGGGTGTGTGCCCCACAGTCTGTCTGGGTGGGGCCAGCCTCCCACCCGTCCTTCCGCATCTGTGGCTGAACTTGGCCCATTGAGACAGTTCCTCTTGTCCTCCTACCACTGGACTGTCAGCTGCTGCCCATGGACTGAGTTCTGCTCTCCAGCTGCACTTCCTCCTCCCAAAATTCCCTCCAGGAAGTGGAGGGTGACAGCACATCCAGGTTGGAGCCAGGATGTCAAGGGGGAGGATCCCTTCCATGTGCAGGGTGCCCCAGCTCCAGTCCTGCTCCCAGACTGCCAGGCGGTCACAGGCTGTAGCCCTGTCTCCATCTGGCGAGATGACTTGCTGGAAGGCCTCATGGGCTACAGTGCCCAATTGGTCTCTCTGCCAGCTTTCTCCAAACACCACAGTCCAGGCCTCTCCACCTGGTCGTGGGCAGTTTCTTCTATGAAGATCTGTTCAGTGAGTCTGAGTCACTTCCCTGCACACCTTCCTGGGAGAACATGAGCTGGGTTCCTGCTGCTGAACCCTAGCTCATCCGCCGCCTCCTCCTTTCCGTTCCTGGTGGCGTGCCCTGTGGCCACGGCCCTTCTTCCCAGAGCACCTGGGCTGCCACCTCTCTGCCTGTGTCAGTGCTCAGTCCCTCACTGTACATCCTCCCAGAACATCCATCCAGCCTGGGTCAGGAGCCAGGTCCCGCTGTCAGGTTCCTCTGACCACAAGCCTGGAGCCCACGTCCCGGTGGTCCTCAGCACTCAGTCTCCACACATCCATGCCTGTTGTCACATGCAGGAAGGAGCCCCCAAGCCACGCTAGGGCCTCACTGTCTTCACCCCTTTACCTCCTGCTGCTGTGGAGGAGCAGGATAACCTCAGACTGCAGACAGCACACTCAGAGCACGCCACCAGCCAGGAAATTAATTAATAGCTGAGCCCAGAGCCCAGTGAGAGAAGGCAAGCGGGATGGCCTGCTTTTGGGTGTGACCAGGGGAACTTGGCTTTGTGGAAGGACCTGGGGGCCCTGTGTTAGAGGCGCCGGGGGACCAGGTCCAGCCGGTGTCCCAGCAGCAGAGCTGTGAGGAGACTCGCCCTGCAGCAAGACTGGCTTTACCTGAGGTCCCAGGGCTGGGAGGAGGCCTTTGCAGAGGCAAATGTGAAAGCATCTTGTGGCAGTTCCTCGGTCAGGCCTGGGCCTGGCACAGGAAGCACAGGCCGCTGGACAGGAGGAAGTGAGAAGGGTGAGGCCCCCAGCGTCCTCTCCTTTGAGCTGGAACTGTTGGTCCCAGAACCTACAACAGACTAAAGCTCAAGGAGAGAAAGGAGTTGGCAGTGAGGCGAAAATAGTGCAGAGTGGGTTAATGTGGGTTATGTGGGGTGTCAGTTAACACACATGAAATCATGAATGGGTTCTGGGAGGTCGGTGGTGGGCATGATGGGAAGTCAGCACTGGGGGGTCTGCTGCACAAGGAGAGCCTGTATGTGAGCTGGGGCTCTCCAGCGTGTATCAGGGAGGCAGTGGTGTGTTCAGCTTGAAGAGAAGGCAAAGTCGTTTTCAGAACAGTGAAAAAAGATCCTTCCTTGACAAATTATAAAGAAATTAAGTCATGAACAAAAGAGAGAAAAGAACCAGGATGTAGCCTAGTGGTGCCATACCTGCCTCGCAAGTGCAAGGTCCTGAGTTCAATCCCCAGTATGGGGGAGAGAGAGAAATTAGTGCCAGACTCCAGACTCCTCCACATCAGTGACAGATGACAGAAGACACTGAGGTCACATCTTAGGCTTTGGGAGAAGAACATCACTCCGGAGCTCAGTATCACAAGAACTATGCTCAAGCATGAGGCATTGCCACATTCAGATTCAGAGCTAACAAACCTTACTGCAAAGGCTACCACAGCATGTAGCCCAGCAGGAGGGATGCTGAGTGTGGGAGAAAGAACTGGGGTGCAGGAAAGGAGCCTTGGTAAATCAGTATTTTGACTGTAAATGTTTAATGAGTGATCTGGGAATGAGAATGAAGGTGAACTTTCCATCTGTGGCTCAGGAAGAGGGACTTTGAAGTGACTTTATATATTACTGGAAATTGACTTTAAAGTGTAAGAGGAAATATAGGTGCCTTCACATTCTATACCCCTCAATGTCAAAATAGGCAACACTCACCCCTGTCTTTGAGAATTCTTTTACCAAGAATGGATCAAGTCCAGATGAGCCTTGACACTGACTCCTGAAGTGTGAAGAGTGGGCATCATGCCTGAGACTTCAGACAGCAGCATAGCGGGCAGCCTGTTCTCAGTGAAAAGTCAATGACCCACCAGTGACCCCAGAACTTGGCTAGATCCCCAGCAAAGGAAGGATGTGAGAGCTGCTCATTTTGAGGATCCAAGCAGATAATAGGACCTCGTTAACAGAAGGTGATGAAGATAGCAACGTCTCTGGGAGGACAGGAAAGGGCAGGAGAGGCAACTTGGGGCAGGCGAGGCCTTCGGGTGCTCTGTGTTCTGAGCTTCCCATTTCTGAGAATTTCGTAATGTAAAATTCTGAGAATTTCAGAAGTGTTAAAATATAACCATGGACATACTGAGCATGGTGGCTCATGCTTGTAATCCCAGCACTTGGGAGGCAGAGGCAGGAGGATTGCTGTGAGTCTGAGGCCAGCCTGGGCTACATAGTGAGTTCAGGGGCAGCCTGAACTACAAAGTGGAACCCTGTCTCAAAAAAAACTTTATATATATATAAGTATATATATAATATATAATATATATATTATATATTATATATTATATATATAAAATTGTATAGACACAACTTCCTCAGCTATGTGAAGAAAAGGCTTGAGTGAAGCTTCATAAGTAAGCAAAAAGCAGAATTAACAACCGACCTGTTCAAAAGAGAACACAGCTGGCAGTGGTGGGTGGTGTATACCTGTGATCCCAGCACTCAGAAGGCTGAGGTAGGAGAATCACCAGGAGTTAAAGGCCAGCCTGAACTACTAAGACCCTGTCTCGAAAAACAAGAGGGCTGGAGATTTAGCTTAGTGGCACCGTGCCTGCCTTGCAAGTGCAAGGTCATGAGTTCAATCCCCAGTGACAAACAAACACTAAGAGCACAAAATAAGTCCAAGTTATCTGCACAGCCAATACAATTCTTGAAAATCGGTATTACATTGGCTAAAATTAAAATTATCTGTATTATTTTATTCCTAATAGTTGCAAACTAAAAGCAAGCAAAATGTTCCTGAGATAGAAGACTGGTTGAGGCCAGGGATGTAGCTTAGTGGTTCTGGCGTCTGCCTGGCAAGTGCAAGGTCCTAAATTCAGTCCCCGGGACCACACACCACAAAGCCGTGTGAGGTGGCTCACGCCTGTAATCCCAGCTCTTGGGCAGCAGAGGCAGGAGGATAGCTGTGAGTTTGAGGCTAGCCTGGGCTCCATAGTGAGCTCAGGCCCAGTCTGAAGTACAAAGCAAGACCCTGTCTCAAAAAAATAGAAACAGGGCTGGGGATATAGCTCAGTGGTTCTGGCGCCTGTCTTGCAAGCACAAGGGCCTGGGTTAGATCCCTGGTAACCACATAACAACGCTGGGCGTGGAGACTCACACCCAGCAGCAACCAGTACCACATACCACAGTGCCAGGCGTGGTGGCTCACACCTGTAATCCCAGCACTAGGGAGGCAGAGGCAGGAGGATGGCTGTGATGTGAGTTTGAGGCAGAGCTCAGGGCCAGCCTGAACCACAAAGCGAGACCCTGTCTCAAAAAACCTTAAAAAAAAAAAAAAAATAGAAACAGTGAAGGACCTGCTGGCCCACACGGCACTGTGAACTTGGCTTCATGATGAAGAGCAGAAGCAGCTGTGGGCCTGGGGCGCCGGGAACTTGGGGCCCAAGCCGGTGAGATGCCGGCTGACAACGCGGATTACCACTGTCTGGCCCTGTTTCCCTCAGTGAATCACTAGGACCTGGGGGACAGCAGGGTGCACCTCAGTGGGTGTTTTCAGTCCCTTGTGTTACTTAGGACGGAAACCCTGCCACCCGTGTGCTGTGGCGGTGCTTGGCATGGTCTGTACCCCGCTGGCAAATGCCCTTGATGTCCTGGGATCTGTGGGCCTTGATTCCATCCCCAGGCCGCAAAGGAGAAAAGAGGAGTGGACCGCAACACTGTGTTAAATTTTGTCTATTTTACCATCAATGAGGGTATTGTATGCTGCTCCAGAGAAGCAGAACAGGTAGCAAGTCCTACCCCCCAAAGAAAGGGTGCAGAGGTCCAGTGGGAGCTGTGGCTGGAGCAGGGCTGAGCAAGACAGCCCATACCCAGAGAGCAGTGGAGGGTCACACTGAGGCCCCGCGTGGCAAGGACCACCATCCAGTCAGGACCGGCATGGAGAGTAACAGGTCCAGCATGGCCAAGACCAGGTGCTCATGGCAGCTCCCAGAACACAGTGTGGCTGTGTCCTCGCTCCGCCCGCAGGGGGACCCACCCTCTGGAGCCCCTTACATCTCAGGGGGCAACATGAGGCCTGGGAGAAGAGAAGGACCAGGCCCAGTGGGGCCCAGATAGGCAGGGCAGCTCGCCTAACCCACTTCCCTGACCTGCAGTCCTCATCACCGGGGGCATCGTGGCCACCACCGGACGCTTCGCCCAGTGGTACTTCGGTGCCTATTCCATGTATCCTTCTCCATGTATCCTAGGGTGGGGACCACAGAGCCACTTAATAGCAACAGACACTGGGCCAGATGCTTGGGGCAGGAGGTGGCGTCAGTGCCAGGCGGATGCTCTGTGCCCTCACGGCCCTGCTGACTTGGTGGCCAGACCTGTGGAGCCTCGAGGCAGCCCTGCTGCGTGTCCTGAGGCAGCAGCTGCACTTTTCTGTTCCCTCCTGCACTGGGCTGCTTGGTCCTTAACCAGGACTGCAGTGTGGCAGGTGCGTTCGTGTGCCTGCTGGAGTACCCACGAGGAAAGAGGAGGAAGGGCTCCACCATCGAGCGCTGGTGAGTGGACCCTGGGGGGCTGGGGTAGGTGCTGGGAGCTGTGTGGAGCAGGCTGACCTCTGTCTACACCCCACAGTGGGCAGAAGTACATGGCGGCTGTGGTGAAGCTGTTTGGGCCCTTGACCAGGAGCTACTACATCCGGGCTGCAGTGCACTTACTGTGAGCTGAGGGGTGGGGTGCACTGGGGAGGGGAGGGACGAACAGGAAGGGCCCCCCCCACACCAAATAGCTTGTCCTCAGCCCAACACCCCTTCCAGGCTGCAGCGGGAGCAGAGGTTCCAACCTCCTGGGGTTGAAACACTGGCTGGGCACACCAGTGGCTCTCACCAGGGTTCCTTGAGTCCCTTGAAGTCCCTCCAAGGCACCCTTAGGTGGGTCTGGTGGTCACTGTGGGCAGGCGCTGTGGGAGGTTGTATCCCACTCCTGCTGATGTAGTGTTCAGGGTCTGGGAGCCAAGGTGCCAGCCAGGTAGGTGGCAGTGTGAGCTGGACTTGGGGGCAGGGCCAGCTGGCCCGCGGGCTGTGGTCCTGGGGACACATGTAGTCTGTCCTGTCCTGGTTCTGTGGCTTGGGGCTCAGCCCTGATGATACCTGTCTGTTCCCTCAAGGCTGTCAGTGCCTGCAGGCTTCCTGCTGGCCACCATCCTGGGAACCGTGTGCCTGGCCATCGCGAGTGGCATCTACTTGCTGGTGAGTGGCATTCTCCTGCTCTGACCCTGGGGTGTCCCTGGCTCTGTCCTTGGCCTTTGTGGATAGTGCTGAAGGAGGTGCCAAGCTGGGAGCTCTGTGTGCCAAGGGGTGTATCTGTACCCACTCCTGTCATGTGGCTGGCAATGGTTCCAGGCTGCCACAGCCCTGTGAAGGGGGAAAGGGAAGGGAGGCTTCGAGAGGTGACACTGGCCTGGTTCACAGTGGCTCTGGTGACCCAGCCAGTGTTCCGCTCCATTTCTACAACCTTTCTTATTGAAAGCTCTCTGCTCTAATCTGGGGCGGAGTCAGGAGGAGTTCACCAACATAGTGACACCCCTGGCTGAACTTCCAGTAGTGCTGGGAATTGAATCCAGGATCTTCACATTGAACTCCATCCCACCCTTTATTTTAATTTAATTTTATTTTGAGACAAGTCTTGCTGAGTCACTAAGCTACTAGGCTGGAGTTGAACATGCAATCCTTCTGCCTCAGCCTCCCAAAGTGCTGGGATTCCAGGCGAGCCAGAACAACCTTTGAAGGGGGCCCTGCTTGGTCCAGGCTGTCAGGCAGTGCCATGCCCCACTGTGCCCCACAGTGCCCCACAGTGCCATGCTCCCGCCTGTCCCTTCTCTTCAGAGCCGACCCACCTGCCTTGAAGTGCCTTCTCTGTTCTTGCTGTGGGCTTGCGTGTACCAAGTGTGTCCATGTTCTCAGTCCTCCCTGTCACCTGCGCCCTCCAGCTGTACCCCTGTGTTTCCCATGCAGCCACATGCAGGCTAGTGAGAATTCCCAGGGCAGGGTTGGAGCCAGCTCTGCGCCACTGGCCCAAGCACAGTGTAGTGCACCAGGTGCCTCCCTCCTGCCCTGCTCACCACCTTCCTTGCACTGACTGCACCTGCCAGTGGTGACCCGCACCTGCCCAGGCTCCACCTGCCTCGTGCCAGGGCAAGAAGCCCTGTGGTTGCCATTTGGCTCCTCTGTGGGTATGGGGTGCCCTCAACTCCGGCGGCAAGCTTGCCTGTCTGTCTATGCTTTGTATGTAATTCTCTGGCCCCAGGGTCATAAAGCTGCTTCCTGCATTCTCTCCTGCCAACTCCAGCTCTCAAGCACAGGTGGGATGGGTAGGACCGCAGGGGTTCCCTTGGCTTTTCTGGTTTGTAAAGCTGCTGCTGGGACAGGCACTTTGCCTACCAAATAGCTGGGGAAACTAGCTTAAGGTACATTCCAGCTGTTGCCCTACAGTCTCAGTGGGGTTCAGGCCCCGAATCATGGGCATCTATGTTGAACTCTTGGGCCTGAAGAGGGGCCAAGCAGATATCATCCCTGCCCTGTCTCAGGCCTCTGGAGCAGGCTGGGAGCCACTGTGGGTTTCCAGGAAGCAGGCTCCAGGGCCTCGAGGAGCCCAAGGCTGTGCCAGCTTTCCCCTGTGGGCCCTGGCCAATTGGCTGTGTCCAGTAGACCTCAGGTCCTGGCTATGTGGCCTCAGGTCAGTTGTTTGACTTCTCTGAGCCCACCTGTCACTCACCAATTCGGATCTGTGTCCACCCTGAGGCCCCTGGCAGGGTGGGCAGCTGGCAGCAGGGTGCTTTCTGTCCCTAGGCGGCTGTTCGTGGTGAGCAGTGGCTGCCTATCGAGCCCAAGCCCAAGGAGCGGCCACAAGTGGAAGATATCAAGCAGCCGCCCAGCAACCCCCCACCCCGGCCCCCAGTTGAAGCCCGCAAGAAGCCCAGTGAGGAGGAGGCACCAGTGGGCAGTGGCCCTCAAGTCAACCCCATTCCAGTGACTGATGAGGTGGTGTGAACCTGGCCTGGAACCTGCCTGTGGTTCTACCCCAGGTGGCTGCTGCAATAAACAATGAAGGCATGTGTGTGTGTGTGCGTGTGTGCGCGCGCATGTATCCACATCTCAGCCCCAGGGTTGCCAGGGACCCTGCTGTACCCCAGGAACCCCTTCAGATCCTCTCTGTCTCTCTCTCTCAGGGCCAGAGCTGAGGGTTTGGCTGCAAAGTCCCTGTCCACCATCTGCCCACCTCCGGGCAAGAGTCCTCTGCAGTGGCGGCCTGGCCATCTCCAGTCAGCCATGGTCACCTGTCTCTGCCTAACTCCAGCCTCCTGAGAAGAGTATGGACCAAAGCCTGTCCTCTGCTGCCTGCAGAGCTCCAGGCCCAGACCCCTCTGCCCAGCCCTGCCTCCAGCCCACGCGGCTGAGGCCAGCATAGTCTCAGGGCCTGGCATGGCTCTTGCTGGTTTTGGCAGCCGCCAAGTAGCAGGCTCCCATCTGGCTCACCCTGCCTGCTCAGTGCCCCATGCTGGACCAGTCCTCTGAATGCCACCTCCCTCAGGAAGCCTTCTGGAGACCTCTGTGCTCAGAGCTCAAGGCTGCTCCTTGAAGGCCTATCCCACGCACGTGCGCATCCAGGGGGCTCAGCTGTGCAGGAAGCCTGGGTCGGGGAGTGAGGGCCTCAGCTGCCTCAGAAGGCCATGCCAGTGGGAGGCTCCTGCCCCACAGCGGCACAGTCCCTGGGCCAACAGGAGGCATTGTGGCTGCTGCCGCCTGTCGTATGGCATGGGGCTGCCTTGTGTGAAGGACAGGCTGCAGCTGAGCCTCAGGTGATGACCACCTCTGTATCTAGCCAGTCAGTCAGGCACCTGTGCAACCCTGGGGCAGCTTCTGGGGCCCTGGGGATAAGAGGACAGGGGCAGGCTTGGGCTTTTATTTATGTATTTATTTTTGTTTTTTTGAGATGGTCTATCTAGCTCAGGCTGGCTTTGAACTCACAGTAATCCTGCCTCAACCTCCCAAGGGCTGGAACTAGAGGTGTGCATCACCAGGCCCAGCCATGGGTCATGCTTTTTAATAGCACAGCTTGCAGGTGAGACAGACTCCACCCCACCATGGCTAAAAAGGGGAGGTGGAACCCTAGGGCACACCAGCAGCAACTTTAAAATGCTCGAGGAGAGTTTCTTGAAGAGTTTCTTGGCCCTCTGCCATCTCTTGGCAAAAGGGTAAATAGCCTGGAGAGCTGTTAGGAGTGAGCTCTCGGGCACGGGGACTGTTCCTGATGGCATGGGGGTGCCACATAGTCCACAGTGAGGTGTGTCGAAGATAAATAGCAATAAATAGACATAAATAGGAGGCACTCTAGGCCTGTCTGTCCAGCACTCTGGCCACCATCACTGGGCTGACCTGGGCAGGACGCAGGTACAGCCCACAGGCACGCGGACAAACTCTGTGTGGAAAGCGAAGGCCCCGGGCGTGGGGGTGCCCATGCCGTGGAGGGAGCAGGGGCGGCGGCGCAACACAAGCAGGCTCTGGTGCAGGGGCACCGAGTTGAGAGCAGCTGTCTCCTGGCCTGTCCTGGTGTTGATGCAGCCGCGGCACAGACACTCGGCGATGGCCAGCTTCTGTGGATAGCGGTCCTCGTCCGTGTCCACACTGCAGGACGGGATGGGGCAGGGCAGTGAGGCTGAGGCTGCACCCTGCCCGCTCAGAGCCCTAGGGCCTCTGCCCCACCCTGCTGGGTGCCTCAGGGGGCCTCTAAGAGCCCCCAAAGGGCTGGACAGAGCTGGATGGGCCTGTCCGCAGTCTGCACAGCTCAGAGCACCGGCTCAGGCCCAAGCTCAGGCTCACCGGTATCGCCAGGGTGAGATAGATCGCTCATGGGTGTCGGCTTGCTGCAGCTGCTCCGGCCTCATCGTGGGACACTGTGTCCTGGCCAGGGGCCCCTGGTGTGGCCTTCTGGCTCTGGCTGCCTCCAGACTGGGCACCAGGGCCACAGGCAGGGCTTGCTCCCATCTGGCACCTCGAGCCCATGGTTGTGGAGGCACCTGGCTGTGGGGCAGCTCCTCAGCCGAGTAGCAGCGTGGGGTCCCGCGGGTGTGTGGGAATCCCCAGGGCAGGGGGCCTCGGTGGGCCAAGCTTTCAGGCAGCCAGGCCAGAAGCAGGATGCCAAGGAGGAGCTGGAGGCAGGAGAGGGCAGGGTCAGGGATGCTAGGAGGGGCACCTTACTTCCATTCTCAGGAGGAAAGGTGGGTGCTGCCCTCCTGCAGACAGGGAAACTGAAGCAGGCCCAAGGAGTCTGGCCCAACATCAGGCTCCAGGCCAGACTGATGGGCTGACTTCCTCTCCCAGACCCCTCCCAGCACCCCCATCCTGGGGCTAAGAGGTCCAAACCCAGGGTCAGTAGCACTCTCAGGTAGGGACCAGTGGCCTCAGGCTCACCATCATGTTGGCAGTGCTGGCAGCAGCAGGCATGGCTCACAGCAGCTCTGGTGACATCACAGCCGTATGCCTGGCAGAGGCCCTGGCCACATGCTCTTTATACCTGGGGCCACACCTGGGAAACTCCAGCTTCCTCGGGGAGGTGAGGGCTGCACCTGTACTTCCTCCTCCTGCTCCGTGTAGTTTGAGCCGTGTGGACCACGCCCAGTCACCCAGCCTGCCCCAGGGACGCTCCCAGCACGGCAAGGTCCTCCCTGGGGGCTCTCGGGCTGTCATCTGTCTCAGGATGGCCTCCACCCTCTAGTGTGCATGAACCCAGGTAGACAGGGTGCAGTCCCGCTCTGCTCAGGCAGGGATGTGGAGGGCGGTGTTTACCCGAGTCCACTGAGCAACATGGAGGTGCTGTGCCCAGGATGGCAGAGCACCGTTGGGGTCAGGAAGCAGGGACTGGGCTGCCACTCTCCAGGAGCAGCTGCCTGCCACTGGGGAGTCTCTCTGATAGAGGGGCGGTGGGAGGCGTCACTGCCTGTGAGTGTCGCCTCCACCTCCCACTCGCTTCTCCCTAGAGCACTGTCTGAAAGCGGATGCAGTGGTACACTGGGTATAGCTGGGGATGCCATGAGCACAGGCTGCCGCCGCCGACAGTGCCTACGGTGAGCGCACAGCCACCTGTCTGCTTGAATACCTACACGACAGAGAACTCAACACCTGCAGAGTGGCTTAGATCAACAAATGCATTTGTGTGATTTGGGGTGTGGACACAGCTGTCTCCGAGGGAGAGACTCTGATCCCCTCGGCTTCCAGGCCTGAACAGACATGGCTCCTGCTGGCTTCCTCCTTATGATGTAGTCTTCAGTTGGCCATGTCCCATCCCTGTCTTACAAGGACATGCTTCATTGCATCAGGCCCACCCCAGTCTCATCAGGGACAGGCCCTGGGGTAAGGCATGGCTGGGTACGCAGGCGCAGGGACTCAGGACAAGGGTCTCGGCATAGCCAGCCGGCCTCTGGCCCCACAGCAGTCACCCTGGGCTCTAGCCCCTGCAACCAGAGCCTGTGCTGGCAGTGAAGGGGTAAAGGATGGGGGACAAGCCTGCAGGGCTGTTTGAGGAGCAGTGGCTTCAGGCCACTGGGCACCACCCCCTGCTGGGCCCTTGGAGGGCCCTCATCACCTTTTCTTCACCCTTGCCTATCTCGTGAGGGGAACTGCTCAGGGGAGGGGCCTCAGGCTGCCACGGCTGAGACCAGAAGGTCCATCTGAGCTGAGACAGACCAATGTCACCTCCTTTGGCTAGGCAGGACCCACACTCCTGACAGTCATAGACAGACAGAGATCGATACAGAGCATCACAGACACCCACAGTGGCTACAGCCCACAACGTAGGTCCTGAGGGGACCTGGGAGGCTCCTGGCACCACACGGGCAACAGAAGGGTGTGGCCCCAACCTTCCCGGAACCTACCCCAGCACAGGGCAGGTAGGTCCCACATGCCAAGCACTGTTGCCACCAGAGCCTCAACCTATGAGTGGGACGTGGGCCAACACATGTGGTCCTGGAAAAGTGCTGCCAGAGTGGGCTCTGCTGTGCCCTCACTGCTGGTGCACAGACAAACCTCAGGACATTCCCTGGGATACAGTGGAGCTTGAGGTGACACAGGAGGCTAATGCGTGGCCTGTGATGGGGACACAGAGAGGACCAGCCATGTGGGTTCCCAGCTCCTATCCCAGGTCACCACGTGCACCTGCAGTGAGGCTCCTGGGGTCTGGTTGCACGGTGCCTGCCAGGACCAAGCTGCCACTGCTCACGGGCCACATACCTCAGACCTCAGCGCAACTTGGTTAGGGCACCTGCCCTTCCCAGCCCACAGGAAGCATACAGGTGCCAGCCTACCCTGTGGTGGTAACAAGCATAGTGCCTCCAGGGCTGGGTGCAGACCGATGAGACGTGAGCTGGCCCAGCACACACACAAGTCACCAGTGCCGGAAAACTGCTTATCAAAATATTTTATTTTAGGAGATCCCTCAGAAAAAGACCCCCCACATTAGATGCCCCCACAATACCCTTGGCCTTTTTTTTTGGTCTTTTCTATATTCTTTTCTTTTTTAAATCAACTAAAACAATTTGATGCTTCAAATAAAAGCAAAAAGTTCCCAATCAGACTGTAGTCAAGAATGCATGTGTGTGTAGCCACTGCCTGGCGGGAGGCAGGAGGCTGCAGCAGTTCCCGTGTGCGCTGGCCACTGCAGTCCTGAGGATGGCGGTGGCGGGTCTTCACCCAGAGCCTGCATAGGCCATGCTCCGCTTTGCGGGACTCAGGCTCTGGGAGGGCTAGTTCCGTCTTGGGAGGCTGGGACCCAGCAACATCTTCATTTCCTATGTGGCTTCTTTTCCAGCTGAGAAACTTTTTTTTTTCTTTTTTAATTTTTAAAAAGAATCACAGCCAAAATAAGACATTAACTGCAAAATCCGAAGTGGCTGCGCTTACCCTACTGTAAAAATGCGTCAGTCCGCTACACCTTTCCAGGGATCTTAGCGCGCTTCCGCGCGATGGCGTCCTCCACAGCCTTGAGCTGCTTTAGGAGCTCTTCCCGCCTTGACAGCGTGCTGGCCTTCCCAGCCTTACTGCCCGTGGTCATACTGTCCGCAGCCTTGCCTGGCACGCTGGTCACCTTGCTGGAGCTCTTGGCCTGGGGCGACAGCTGACGCTTCCTGCAGGGAAGGGTGTAAGCAGTGGGCACCTGGCCACTGCTTGCTCTGGGCAGACTGGGCTGCTTCGCCCCGCTGGAGTCCACTTAGACTTCGCCATGGCCTGGGGCTTGGGGGAGGCTGGGCTGTAGCCCGACTCCAGGGGAGTTGCTGAGGACCAGCGAGGTTGTTGGAGCAGGTACCTCCTGTGGGAGGAACCATGGTCTGGCCCTGGGCTCCTAGCTGGGCAGGTTTGGTGTCTGAGACCAGGGAGAGGTGGGGACTTACCTGTCTGCTGGGGCTGCAGGGGCCTTGGAGTTCTGGCCCCTCTGCCGCTCTGGCTTCGGGGAGCCCAGTCTCCCCCCTGACTTCCGGTCCCGGGAACCTGGGAACAGGGCAGAATGAGATTACTACCAGCCACCTGGGACAAGCAGGGGGACAGGGACCCACATCAGGAGTCTAGTGTAGGTGTCAAGGTGGCTCAGCAGCCCTACACCCTTAATTTCCCTCTTCCCTTTTTTTTTTTTTTTTAGGTTTTTGGAGACAGGGTCTCGCTTTGTGGTTCAGGCTGGCCCTGAGCTCCGCCTCAAACTCACATCACAATCCTCCTGCCTCTGCCTCCCGAGTGCTGGGATTACAGGCGTGAGCCACCACGCCCGGCACTGCGTACGTGGTACTGGTTGCTGCTGGGTGTGGGTCTCCACACCCAGTATTGTTATGTGGTTACCGGGGGAATCGAACCCGGGTCCTTGCGCTTGCGAGACAGGCGCCAGAACCACTGAGCTAACTCCCGGCCCATCCCTCTTCCCTTTTTGAGATAAGATCTCCCTTGTGGAGTTTAGGCTGGCCTTGAACTCATGATGATCCTCCTATCTCAACCTCCCATGCACTAGGATTACAGGCATGCACCACCACACCTGGCCTCACTGGTTTTGGGAAAGGCTGTTTAACATAAAATGTGGTAGCATGTTAAAGTAGGTGGTTTAAAGCTGGGTGTGGTGGTGCACACATATAATTCCACCACTTGGGGGGCTGAGGCATGAGGATCATCTAGAATTTGAGGCCAGCCTGGGATACATTGCGAGTCCAAGGCTACCTTGAACTACATAAGAAATCCTGGCTCAAACAATAAAAAATCCTATAGCAAAAAACAAACGCTGGCTTATTTAGCTTGTTATGTGGAAGTGCTGGGTGGAGCCCAGAGCCTTGTGCTAAGCAAGCACTCCTTGAGTTGCATCCCAAACCTGTTAAATCTGGACTGGAAGCTCTGAGCCCTTGGCGGGGAGGGGTCGTTGGCAGCACACACAGTGCCACCCTCCTGTACCCAGGAGGCTCACCTCGGTCTGGGGACAAGGCAGCCCGCTTGGCCTGGGGGCTTTGCCGGTCTTTGTCTGCTGGTTCATACCGCTTCCTGCTTCCTTTGTCAGCTGCCTGAAAGGACACGGTGCCACTAGCATGTGGGGCTGTGCTGCTGCCACGAACAAGGACACAAGGCCATGGCCTGGCCTCGGCTGTGTCCCTCCCATCACTCCCCACTGTACACATGGAGGTAAAGACCTGGGCTGTGGGGAGGGGGCCCCATTGGTGAGCTCACCTTATTCAGCAGTGTCAGCTTGATTTCTTTGTGGGGCACGAAGGAGCTCTGGGGGGGCTGTCCAGGGACCGCAGGGGCCGGAGCTGCAGGCTGCTGCGAGGGCTTCCCACCAGCCGTGGGCTTCGAGGACTTGGGTGGCTGTGTGGACGAGTCCCTTTTCCGCTTTTCCTCCTTAACTCCATCTTCTTTCTTTGATTTTCCTGCCAGTGGCAAACCCGTCAAGGCTCTCCTGTGCACTGAGCCCGGCCATGTCCTCCCTCCATGAGCTGCCCTGGCCCTGGGACGTACCTCGTTCCTTCTTGGTCTGGGCTGGGGTGGGAGAGCGAGAGCTGGCTGAGGACACGGGGCTGGCCAGGTCTGCATACATGTCCTCCGAGTCCACACTGTGCACCGAGCTGCTGCTAGAGGTGGCACTGGACACCGAGGAGACACTGCTCACGCTGAGGGACCTGTACAGAGCAGCAGAGCTGAGCCTGCAGCCCCTAGAGCATAGGAATTCTAGAGAGCCATGCAGGAAAGCAGGGCTGGGATCTTTTCCCTAACCAGGGCCATGGTGGGGTGCTGGGAAGGGACCTGGGTTATGCACAACCCAAAAGCACTGGCAGTAGAACTGCCACTAACTATGCGCAAGAAAAGGGAGACCACGGCTCAGTACTGACACCAGCATACGCTTCTAGAAGGCTGACACGAGAGGACTGCTTAGCCAAGGGGTGAGGCCAGGCACAACTCAAGAGAGAAGATGGTCTTAGCCTGCAGTCCAGGGATGTTGGTAAACACATGCACACAGCTCTTTGGTCCTGCCATGGTGCAGGCTTCATGTGGACGTGGGTGCCTGCCTGGCTGGCCCAGCACAAATGCAAGCAGCGCTCCAGGGTTGCCAGACACCACAGCAGGTAGTTGAGGAAGAGAGAGCCATCTTTTTTACTTTCTCTTACAGACTAGGCTTTAAAACATTCCAGACCAGTTCAGGATCTGGATGGGGCCGTGGATGTAGCGCAGCTGTGCAGTGCCTGCCTGGCAAGCACGAGGCCCTTAGTGTGATTCCAGTACCAAAAAAAAAAAAAAAAAAGAGAGAATCTGGACACATGCAGCCTCCTGAGAAAGCCTGCCTCCATCCTGCCCATCCCTGAGCTCTTAGCACAGCCCTCTGGGCACAGGCTGTCTGCTACCAGCATTGAGGCGTGCAGGCCCTTGCACCCACTCCACCCTTGATGCCCCCATAGCCGGGTGCTCTGGAGAGAAAGGCATGCTGGTGTCACCCGAAGGCAGAAGAACCTTCTCCAAGGGGCACAAGACCTGGATCGGGAGCTGGAGCCACTGTAGCTGCTGCCACTGCCGCTGCCACTGCCGCTGAGCGTTCGCCTGGAACACAGTAGAAAGCCAGGCTCACAGGTGGCCCTGGCAATGACAGACACCTCGCACGGAGGCAGCCATCGCCTGGACACACTTCCAAACCTGGCTACTCATTCCTGGTGTGAGTTCAGTAAGACTGTTTTCTTTTAGAAGTGGCTTTTTCTCAAAACCTACAGGTACCTTCATCGCCCTTCTCAGCACGAAGACCAAGGGCTATGCCCCTTCACTCTCTCTCCAGGGACAGCTTTGCTCTGGGGACACCAAGGCTCAGCAAGGGGACCTGGCCACCTGGCCCACAGACTCTGGATGCCCCCTTGCTGGGCTCTGGATCCTTGACTGGGGGGCCACGGGGACACCAAGGATACAGATCCCACACTGCAGTCTGCCACTCACCTCCGGGGGGGCGTCCTGGCCTGCCGCTCCTTCCTCCTGGCTTCCCGGGGGTCTCCGGGCTTTGTTGGCTCAGAAGGAGGAGCAGCAGCCTTGGTGGCCTGTGGGGGCACTGGAGGCGGGACTGGCTTCTTCAAGGTCTTCTCTCTGGGGACAGAGGGGACCAAGATGGGACCTGGCTGGTGTCCTGCTCCACAGAGCTGCACCTGGGGGCCCTCTACAGCACAGACATAGCCTGTGGCCGCCATGGTCATCCGTGACACAGACTGCAGCCCAGGTCTGAGCTGGTGTTGCCACCCACCTCGGAGGGCCACACTGCCAACCACAGGACCACTTCCCCAGGCACAACCAGATAGGACGAAGGGTCAGGACCTACCCTGCTTTCCCGGGGGGTGGTGCCAGCTCTCCCTTGGCTCTGATAGAAGGTCTGTGTGGGGAGGGCGTGGGGGACTGCGATGGGGACGAGGAGAAGGACCGGGACCTGGGGGTGGAGAGAGTGTGAAGACCGCTGCACCCGCTGAGCCCAGGCCCAGAGAGTGCCCTGGCTGGAAACAAGGTTTCATGAAGCTTTGCCATTTGCTAAAACCGTAAGAGCCAAGTGTCATCCCCAAGTAGGACACAGCAGGGAAATGGCAGGGCAGGAAGTGGTGCCCATCACAGGTCCCCTCAGAAGTGATGGCACTACGAAAGGCCGGCCAGGCAGCAGTGCCGTGGTCACAAAGGAACTGTGATGAGCCCAACTCAACACGCATGTGGGGCAGCATGGCCATGGCTGGACTGTGCCAGAGTTTGCCAGCTGCCCTATTTAAAATACCCTGTGCCCACCAACTCTGGCTCACAGAGCTGGCAGCTGACGGGAGACGGCCAACTAGACCAGGAGGCCCAGGTGGCCTCTAGTGCCAGAGCAGCACAGGGCTCGGGCCACAGGGTCAGGTCTGCTTGGTGGGGCACAGAGTAGGGTCCACCCACTGAGAAGACTGTAGCAACAGGGGTGCAAGGTGAAAGGAGGTCCTCACGGAGGAGGTCCTTGACCGTGAGGGAGGTCTTGCTGGAGGGTGACCAGGGCGTTCAGTCAGAGTGTCGCTGGGGCACTCAGTGCCTCCCCATCTTCTCGATCATGGGTCCCGTGCTAATGCCCACCTGGGGTGACATTTGGCATGGGCAGCCTGCTTGGCCCTTTGCAAGCCTTGGGCTGGGGACACTGTGGGACTTTCCCCCATATCTTCTGCTGTTGTCTGCTATCGCGCTCAGCTGCACGCCCAGAGCGAAGGTCACATACAACTGTCCCCCATGTCATGATGATGTCCTGTGTCCAGACTCCCACACACTTCAGCCTGGCCTCACGGCACAGCTTTCTCCCTTCACACCCACTGGCCCCTTCTTAACACAGCACACTAGAAGCCCACCAGCCTCACAGCCGCAGGAAGGGCCTGCACCTCTCCCTGACCACCTGCTCCCG
The DNA here is from genome assembly GCA_004026965.1 of Petromus typicus. NCBI lineage: Eukaryota > Metazoa > Chordata > Mammalia > Rodentia > Petromuridae > Petromus > Petromus typicus. The sequence goes on from PVIR01021474.1 coordinate 26,863, forward strand.
CGGGATGCCCCAGGTCCTGGGAAAACATCCCACACCTCAGCCTGACTGTCCAAGTCTATGTCCACAGGACCCCTTCTGCTGGCTTTCCAGTCCTCTGCAGCTGGGCCCCCAGTAAAGCTGCTGGCAGGGAGAAGTGCCGAGGTGGTACCCAGATGCCAGGGCACCCATGGGACCTCCAGCCTGAGGACTCACTGGACAAGTGCCATTATCAGTGACTTGCAGGACAGCTCAAGGGAAAAAGGCGCAGGGAGGGTGTGACTGGCTTTTGCCACTCTCTGGCCTGACCGAGGAAAAGGACGTCTCCCTCCAGCAGGGTGACAGGACAGGGACACGTTGCCAGTGTTCCTAGGTGTGGAGTACTGTGGGTGCTGGCAGAATTTTGTCCAAAACTCTCAACATGTCTCATTTCACAGGGAAAATGTAACAATAGAGCCTCTGGAACTTCAGGCTGATGGACCCCTTCTCTATTGCACCACAGGTGGCACAGCAGCCAGCAGCCCACAGGGCAAATTGTGGGAGTGAAGCTGGGATGGGTGCAGGGACGGGCACAGTAAGCTGGACAGGCCACAAGCTGCCACCAGAGCATCAGGCACCTGAGGCCTGTGCTGGGCTTCACTGTACTCTGCTTGGCAGCGTCAGACTCCTTCCTCTAGAAGTGCTCAGGAACACAGCCCAAGAGCCGCCCACCTTGCTCCCCCGGTAGCCTTGGCTGGGACATACCTGGACCGGCTGCCTGAGAAGGAGCTGTGTCTGGAAGAGCGGCTGGAGTAAGAGCTGTAGGATGAGGACCGCGACCTTGACCGGGAGGAGCCGGAGCCCGAGTAGGATGAGGACCGTGAGGACGACCTGCAAGCCGAAACGCAGCAATGTAAGCTACCTTTGCCACACCAGCAGAACATGGCTTGTACTCTGTAGACACGCACTCAGAGAACCTGCACAAGGATGTGCAGAGACACGCAGGCACATACATGGAGATATATGCAGACACCAGTGCACAGGAGGAATGTGTGTACATGCAAAGAGATGTATGTACACATAGACACACAATGTAGAGATAGACACACAAGGAGATATGCTCACATCTAGGTGCACATAGACACCTGAGCACGGAGACACTTTGACAGACATACATTCACACATTCTCGTGAACAGACACAAGCACAAACACTACATACATGTCCGCACAAGCACACTTACAGACACCCTGACACACAGATTTCACACCCTTCCTCACACCAAAGGATGTCGTGTATGTGTTTGTGTGTCTCTGCAGCCAGGGCCCTGTTGGTGGAGAATGGTATGACACCAAGACATGGCACAGTGTGCCCACGGCTCATGGAGACCTTGTGCCCAGTGAGTAACAGTGTCAGACACCATGTGGGTCCTTACCATGTATACGTACCTGAGTCTCTCTCCATTGTGGAGCCCTGGCTGTGCAGCAGAAGGTGCCTTGGCTCCTGCCAAGCCCCTTGTGCAGGCACATGATCACATCACAGCACCCCACCTCATGTGCACCCCAGAGCCACAGTGCAGAGCCCAAGGTGGACATCCCACCTGACCTATCCTTGGACACATGGGTGGGTTCCCTCCTTTCCTTTAGATGGGGCTACGGGGTGTCAATTCCATGTTGGGGACTCCAACTTGCCCTTTCCTCCCCTACAGCATTAACCTCAGTACTGCCAGGTGCTGCACTGGGCCTGCGACCCCACAGCCAGAAGTGGCCTGGCAGCATGGGGATGTCACTGGTCAGCCTCCCCAGGCTACCTCTTTACCTGGAAGAATTGGAGGCAGAGGCAGAGGAGGCAGAAGTTTTTCGACGCCTTCGTGCCCGGCTGGGAGAGACTGACACCCCGAGTTTCTTCCTGGGGGACTTGGATCGGCGCCATGGGTCTTTCCACTCATCGGCCCGCTTCACCTGTGGCCCCGCAACGGCCTCCTTCTTCTGCGGCTCAGCTTGACGGCTGGAAGCACAGAGGTGAGCAAGCTCAGCTGCTGCTCTTCTCAGTGGAACAGGCCCGCTGGAGCTGGGAGCGTAAGCCTTGTGCCTCAGCTGCTCACAAGAGCCCTCGCCTGGGACCTCTGGGACCACTCCATCCTGACAGAAACGGTGATGGCTTTCTGGGGGGACACATCCACTTTCTGACTTCCCAACTGTGCTGTTGGATGGGGACAGTTACCCTAAGCATATGGGTTGCCACTGAGTACACTGAAGAAGTTCAAAGACCAAAAACAAACTGCTTTCAGATGCACCACAAAGCTTGTGAACTAACAAACCCAAGCCTTGAACACACTGTCTGTGACTTAAGAACAGGCTAAGGGGCCAGGGATATAGCTCAGTGGCTCCGGTGCCTGTCTTGCAAGTGCAAGGACCCAGGTTCGATCCCCGGTAACCACATACAATACTGGGCATGGAGACTCACGCCCAGCAGCAATCAGTACCACATACCACAGTGCTGGGTGTGGTGGCTCACGCCTGTAATCCCAGCAGTCGGGAGGCAGAGGCAGGAGGGCTGCTGTGATGTGAATTTGAGGCTGAGCTCAGGGCCAGCCTGAACTACAAAGTGAGACCCTATCTCAAAAAAAAAAAAAAAAAAAAAAAAAAAAA
>PVIR01021475.1:0-29385 GCA_004026965.1 Petromus typicus
GACAGAGAGACTTCGCTATACAAAGAAAACGTATGACATCATTAGGTGTGTGTAGATGATGAGTGAGTCACATTTTTTTTGTCCAAAAAGTTTAAGCAATATTGAAAGCTGATCCCTTTTTGAATTTTATCTATAAAAATATGTGCACATTACTTGTGCTTTAAAAATAAGGCACACTAATTAATTTACTTTATAATCCACTTTATAATTTCAAATAATACTTATTAATGTAATTTATGTTTAGTTATACACAAAATAAACACATAAGAACATTCTTGAAGAAGTGAAGACCAAACAGTGAGGAGGAATCAAGCGGCCTGAAGAATAACGAAAGCAAGAGTTTTCTGAGCTCCCTCAGTTATCCCAGGCTTTCGGTGAAGAAGCCAGTAATCTAGAAAAACAATGGGCTCAGGACACAAGAGCCTCAATAGAACCCTGCTCTCTCTAGCAAGGAGAATCAGAAAGAGTGAGCACAGTGAGACAGAAAACTTACAAACAGTAACCATTTGACAATGGTCAAACACCACAGCAGAAAAAAGTACAGCCCCACTCCAGAGTCTCCCTTCCAGGACAGGTAGACCTGCAAAATGTGTCAAGCATGCTTTGGACTAAAAGGACTAAAAAGAGAAGTGTACAATCCAGATTCAACTGTCAATGAGACTTCAACACTCGTCTCTCCATAACTGAGAGAAACTGAAAGAAATTGATAATGATATAGAACTGAGCAACTTCACTAGCCAACAGAATCTAATCAGCATACCTAAAGTATCACATGCAATGACAGAGCACACAATGGTAGGTACTTTTGAGGGACTGAGCTATTTTTAAGGGACATCATCTACTACATTAACAGCAACTTCACTCTTCACTGTTAACATTAAGAGCAAGAACTTTTTTTTTTTCCTTGAGATAAGGTCTCACCTTTTGTAGTTCAGGCTGACCCTGAGCTCAGCTTCAAGTCACAGCAATTCTCCTGCCTCTGTCTCTTAAATGCTGGGATTACAGGCATGAGCAACCACGCCTGCAATGTGGTGTGTGGTTTTGATTGCTGGTGGGTGTGAGTGTCCATGCCCAGCATCGTATATGGTTACCAGGGCTCAAACCTGGCCCCTGTACTTGCAAGGCAGGCACCGGAACCACTGAGCTCAATCCCCATCCCAAGAGCAAGAACTTTTGCAGGAGCTGCTAATAGAGAAATGATATGTGACTAATTTTCTACTTGCTCCATTTAAGAAAAAGAACTAATGAATCTAAATTTGCCCCATTTTGATATCCTAAGAGTGTCTAGAACACATACTTTGGAAACTCTGTGTCTAAATAATTGGTTACTCCCGTAATATGTTAAGTCCTCTAATTTAATTTTATTTAGACCTACAATTATAATACAAAGGAGGTTTTCAGATAACTTTCCATTTTCTTCAGAGTATTTCTTTTAATAAATCTTTCTTGAAAAGACGTATCTATTAAATGACTAGACTCTACCACTCTCTAATTACTAGTAGCAGCGCATGCAAACGTGTTTCACTTCCTTCCTTCATAACTTAGTAACAAACAGAAAAGTGCCTGCGGAAACACTGCAGAGCGCCCCGAATTCTCTGTGGCATTCTACACTTTCAAATGAGCAAGAAAACGCCTAGAGAGAAATGTCATCTGGAAGGCACAAGTACAGATTCACAATCCCTTCTCTGTTGCTATCACTTTTCAGAGTTCTTTGAGGATTTTAGAATTGCAGATAAGGGTCAATTAGTGGCAAGAATAGATTTAAATGCATCTGAGACTTTTTACTAGTCTAGGTGTAACTCACAGGTGTTAATATTTCCACTGTAGGAATGTAAATGTGCTCAGGATGCTGCGCTGCTGGCTCTGGGGGGATTGGACAGTATGCTGTGAGTATATTGTCTTCTCTTTCCAAAAGAGGAGCATCTCTGATATGGGAGACAAGTCTGGCCTCTGCAGTTTGTTGTGAAAGATTATAGGCCTATGCAAGAAGGTTATGGGATAAATGGTCGTGGACTACTGAGAATTACAATATGTTTGTCTGGCAAAAAGTCTCTGAGCACAGGACTCCCAACAAGAAATCTAGCAGGATGGTCAGTTAAATGCCAGGCTGACTGTCATAAATGTGGAAAATGAAACAAACACACAGGCTTCAACTGGAAGCTGCCACACCTTCAGTTAGAATAAGACGGTCAGACTCCTTCAGGCTTTTAAACCTGAAAGACAGAAAGCACTGTGCGGCAGAAGTTCCGGGTCTCTGGGTAAGAACATCAGGAGTCTGGGGACACTGGCCGTTAGGCTCATGTTACTCGAATATGAGAGTGGGGATTCTTTTCTGTGAAGAAAAAGGAGCAGTCCAAGGAAATGACCTGTAAGCCCAGACCTCAGGTGATCTCTTTTGGTGGCCTTGCACAGTGAATGTTCGAACAGCTACTTAGAGTCTCTTTAAAGAGAAGGGTGTGTTAGTCTGTTTCCGTTCCTGTAATGGAGCTCCCAGAGCATTCCAGGCGCTCACTGAGCTCACAGTTTTGTGTCTGTAAATCCAAGCAGCTCGGCATCACTTGGTCAAGGGGCCCCCTGGCTGTTTCATCAGGGCACAGGGCATCGAAGAGGAGCATAAGTGAGACAGGAAGCTAAAAGCACCTGGGACCCGTGAGAACTGTGTTAGTCCTTGCTGGGGGCACGTGCCCAGTGACCTCACAGTCTCCCACTAGATTCGCCTTTTTAATCCAAAACCCCCTCTTGACATCTTCATCTGGTCAACCTTTAGAAGACACACAGACGCCGTGCCCAAACCGAGGGTCAGCAGACACGAAGGGAGACGTCCAACATGGAGAAGGGCGGCACCGCTGGTACCAGGGAACTTGGAGCAGAGGGAACAGAGTGGAGTTTCAAAGAAGGTGTCATCAGGACCTCAGCAATTAGGAAGAGCGACTGCATCTCTAACAGGAATTGAAGGCACTGTTTTAAAAATGAAGGGAGTGCAGCAGAGAATAAGGGTAGCGTAGGTGAAATTTTAAAATAGGACAGCTGAGCTGTACATAGTCAATAAAAATTTGGGAGATCAGGTCAATGAAATTGTCCAGAAATTAGCTTACAGAACAAAGGGAAAATATGAAGAAGCAATTAAAGAGCTTATATATTTATTTCAGATTAGGTTTCCAGAAAGAGAACCATAGTAAATGATGGAGAGATCATCAATTTAGGGACTCTTTTCATGAAGTAATAAGGAATCCTAAGTCTTATCAAATATATATAACTGTACTTTTTTAAAAGCCACACTATGAAGTTTCAGAATATTGAGAATAAAAAAGAAAATTCTAAGAACAAAAATTTATAGAAAGAAAGAAAAGAAAACATTGATGTCCTACAAAGAAAAGACATGATAATGCTATGATATTTCTCTATAGCAGTTCTACTTCTGTAAGACAGATTTCTCTGTAGCAGTTCTATATCTGTAAGACAGATAATCTTTCATCTTAGAATTCCCAGTAATCCCTGCCTTTCTCTTCCTCTTACTTTGCTTCTTGGGAGCATGACACTATGACACACTGCCTTGCCGTAGTCCCAAAGCAAGCAGAGCTAAATCTTTGTGCATTAACCCCTCTGAAGCCATAAGCCAAAATAATCTTTCCCCTTTATAAGCTGAGTTATCTTAGACATGTATTATAGTTGCAAAAAGCTGATTAGCACAATAACCAAATGAGGAATGAAGTGAGTTATTTATAGGTATGTAAAGACCAAAAAGCTGCTTGTCTTTGAAACCATCTTGAAGAAGCTGCTCAGAGCTCTGGGTCCCCAAGCAGGTCAGTTCACCAAGAAATAGCAAGACCTGGGTTCAGATGCTAGCACTGCAGACACTAATCCAGTACTAGAGAAAAACAGTACTAGACTCAGAGGAGCGGTGGAACCGGTGGATCAACTCTTTGGGGCAGAACAGAAATAATATGAGTTTTTCACTGTTGTTGTTTTACTGTACTTGGGTGTGAAAATTTTACTAATAATTGTGTGAGAGAAGTCTAGGAATTTTTTGGAGGAGGAAAATTGCAATGAGAATATGGAAAAATTCACTCATGGAAATTCCTTTTAAAAAATAAATTGAAGAGAAGTGAGAAGTAAACCTCACAATTTGTTCAGCTGAACAGGAAATAATGTCATGGTTTAAAAAAAATACAGATAATCTATTTGGCAAAGGATAAAGCTTGTCTGAGAAGCCTACCTTTCCAGATACTAAAAGAATATCCAATATAAAAGAATTTAAATTTTTAAAATAATTAGTAAAAAATATTGATAAATACATCAAAAAGTACTAAAAATAGCTGAAAGAGTTGGAATGGCTGGGAATACATTTTGGAAATAAATTAGTAGAAAATTTTCCTATTTTTCTCTATTTATAAGATAACCATTAATCCATTCAAAAATGATCCTATGATAGCTCTTCTGTAAATATTTGTATTATCCTAATACTTGCTTTTCCATTGATAGGATTCTCATTAAATTCACCATTTATCATGAACCTTTCACCTCTATAACTCTGATGAATATACTCATTATATTAGTTTTGAACATAAGTGCTCTGTTTCCTTAGGACTCATTGCTACAAATGATACTTCCTGGTCAAAATTTTCACTTCTAAAAAGATTTCATTACTTGTCAAAATAATAGACACATATATATATATATATGTCCACAGATCATATTATCCACAAATAATGATATTAATTGTTTCATGCCATGTTTTTTTCTGTGTAAGGGTTTGTGACATTAGCAGGGGTAGAGGTTTGGCCTCAATTATTCCTGAATTTAATGAGCATACTTATTATAATTTTCTTTTGGATAATAAAAAGTGATGCTTATGTATATATGGAGCAGAGATTGTAAGGCGGGCAGGGGAAGAGGAAAAATGAGAATCAAGATGTGTTATATCGGGCCGGGGATTTAACTCAGTGGTTCCGGTGCCTTTCTTGCAAGCGCAAGGACCCAGGTTCTATCCCCGGTAACCACATGCAATACAGCAACCAGTACCACATACCACAGTGCCGGGCGTGGTGGCTCACGCCTGTGATCCCAGCACTCGGGAGGCAGAGGCAGGAGGATTGCTGTGATGTGAGTTGGAGGCTGAGCTCAGGGCCAGCCTGAACCACAAAAGCGAGACCCTGTCTCAAAAAACCTTAAAAATAAAAAAAAATTTTAAAAAAAATCCTAAAAAAAAAAAAAAAAAAAAGATGTGTTATATCCAGGTACCCAAATTCTCAGCGTTAAAGGTGATCAGCTTGTATGTATAAAACATACCAATAAAATCAATTTTAAAAAATAATATAGTGATGTTTGGTGTGATTTTTGCTTTGTTAAAAATATTTTATGAAATGAGATTTAAGTTGTGTCATATACTGGTACAAATTTTCAGTGTTGAATGTGATCATGTTGCGTATATAAAATGTACCAATAAAGATTCAAAAAAAATCCTATGAAGAGTTTTAATCTAGAATAAAATGTTAAATTGTTTTCATATTTAGTCAGTGGTCAAGGTGCTGTTCTTAAATATATTCCATAGACAAATTCTTTCCTACTGATGTACACAGCAGAGTGACCATTTAATTATTGTTTTAGAAAGCATGTGTGGGAAATTGTGCTTTGTATAAAAAATGACACTTTGAAACTAGAATCTGAATGTCTGATTGGTCAACGATGCTGAAGATTTCCTAAAGGTTTATAACTGTTTATTACCTATTAAAATACAAACTATTTGCTTGCCTGATTGAAGAAATTCCCTTTTGAAAAGAATTATCCTTAAGAGCGTTTGTAAAGAAGCACTTGTAGACGTGGAACTCTACTTGAGAAGAGCCCTTACAGATCTTCCTTGATCAGTGCCCTGTGATTTTCCTTCCAGGGGCACGGCCATTGCTGGCATTGTGTTCGGGATCGTGTTCATCATGGGAGTCATCGCTGGAATCGCCATCTGCATCTGCATGTGCATGAAGAACAACCGAGGGACCCGGGTGGGCGTCATCCGAGCTACACACATCAATGCCATCTCCTCCTACCCTGGTAATCAGTGCTGCCCGCTCCTCAAGGAGGAATCGGGTTTGCTAGTTCTGCTCTGCTCCTTAGAGAGAGGAGCCATTAAGACTCTCATTGAAATAATCTCAAATTTTCTAGAGTATTACTATGTAACTGTGCATCAATGCTCTAGCTTTGAATAGAGATTTCTTACTTAAATCCAAATAAGAAAATCTTTCTTCTATTTGAACATATTCATATTTTCACTGGTTGTCTGATTAGGTACTATTGCCATTCTACCAGAATAATGATAGAGACAATTTATACCCACACTGTCTACCTGCCAGTGAGTTCTGACAAATAATTATAGAGAAAATGTAATATGTCACAGTAAACTACCTTCTGATTCAAAAGACATATGTCTTGAGAAAAGGTATTGAGGAAAGTTTTTATACATAGTCATTGTGCAGAAAGAACATCTTACATTTTTCAACAAAGAGCAAAGGTAATATATTAGTTTGACAAGCATCTGTTGAGAATGTGCTAGAAGTTCCACCTATAAATACATATACTGAGTGGTGTCTGAGAACATGAACAAAACGCTTGATTTCCTACTAGATATTTCAGGAGTGTTTCTGACTGTACGTGTGTAGTGTGACATATAAAATGGCAAGCACATTCTAACTTTAACATACCCTTAGGAAAGTCATCCCATTGGCGCTCATGTCCTTTCAATCCCTGTGACAAGGGAGCAGACACCTCCTCCATCCAGTCTGTCCTGGGTCACAACCCTAACCCTTCCCTCCTCTGTGTTTTAAATAACTGCTTCAACAGAAGGAGCACACTGCACATGAATGTGGGAGCACTGACCGCAGCTCCTCCTTGGTCAGATCCTCCTCTTCTCCCTTATCTTCTGTCGGGCGTGTTAGGGCTCAGTCTTAGGTCTTCTTCCCTAGACCTAAGACCTTCTTTTACTCTGTCATTTTCTTCAGTTATAAGTTTCATTAATATGCTAATACATCCCAAAGATGTGTATCTGCATTGCAAATCTCTTTTCTGAATTTCACATTCATTTTATTCCCACGTATATAGAAATCTTCACTTGGTCACCTAATAAATAAATGCAATGTAACAGGATTAAAACTACTGATAATCTGCCTCTGCCCAAAACCTTCATCATTTTCAGTTGATAGTGTCTCTAACTTTCCAGTTGCTCAGACCAAAAATTTTGGATTGATTCTCCATTCTACTTTTTTTTCACAGTATACCAAGAAAACTTCTCAGCAGCACCTGCAAAACACATTCAATATCTGATGACTTTTCACAGTGGGAAGTAAACAGTTATATTCCCAGTGCTAGCCACACTGTCAACTCTCACTCTTATTATCTTCCCATTCTGACTCATCTTCCAGCATCTACCCTGGACTCCTGGGTCTTTTCTCAACAAAGTGGCTCAAGTAAACCTATTAAAGCAGATGTCATATCACTCCTGCAGTCACCGTCTTTCAGCGGTTCTCCATTTCCCGAGGGAAGTCCAAAGCCAAAGGTTCTTCATTATACCCAGTGAAAAAAGCATTGCATTTAACCAAAGCCTTCAAGGCACTGCGTCACTTCGCCCTCTCCCCCGGTTTAGCCTCACTTCCTTCTCCCCCCCTGGCCACTCAGGCCCCAGCAGACGTTCCCCTCCTTGTTCATGCGCACACAGGCCACGCTGCCAGTTCAAGGCTTTGCCTGAAGCGCTGACGCCCTTGCTTCATTCAACCCTTTGATCAGGAGTCACCTTCTAAATGAAGATCGTGATGTCTCTCTCTCCCCAGCACCCCAGGCCTCTTTGAGCTCCTCTGCTTTCTTTCCAGGACACTTTTAATCTTCCAAGTGACTGTGGAGCAGGGATAGCGAAGGTATGGCACCCGTGGCACGGCGGGCTTTTTGTATCATTGAAAGCTCCGAGGTTGTGTTTTTCTTTTCATGTATTTTTCACACACTAAAACCTCAGTATTCAGGTTTAATTCCAGTGCAAGGATTTCACAATTAAAAATATGTTTGGGTTTGTAGTTTTAGAGCCTAGTTTCCGAAAGACTCACCGTCACTGCTATGGTTTGCTTACTCATAATGTTTATTGTTGATTGTTCATCTCCTTCTTATAGAACACTAATGTATGAGTCATAGATTTGGACTGTTTCATTCACCTATCTATCCCTAGCATGTAAGAGTAGGTATTGCACATAGTGGGCCTTCAGAAAACACAGCTGAACACATGAAAACAGACTAGATTTTGTCATATACCAATACCTATGGAATTGGCTTCAAGCTCCACCTTGAAATACGTAGATTTTACCCCCCCAAAGCAATTTGCAATTGTGAATCCTTTGAAGTTGTCAAGAATACTATTGGAGTTGGTGTAAAGATGTTGGGGTTGAGATACAAGAAAATGAAAAGATAGGACTACTTTTTTATGCTTTATATCTCCCCATTGTTTTTCCCTGAATACAGACTCCAGAGATAAGTGCTCCAGAGATAACATTTTCAATATATATTTTCTTTATCAGAAAAGTTTATTCAAAATTAAGTTTAAGACATTTAAAAATATTTTGCGATGCATCCTATTCTATTTTGTTTTTCAATAAGTCCAGACCTTGAAAAAAATTAGGCCATAAAACACTATTTTAATGTTGGGTCGATTTTTTTTTTTTTTTTTTAGTTTTTAAGGTTTCTATTTTATCCTGGAAACACATTTTCAAACTTCATAATGACATCAGTTTTACTAACAGATCACAGTCATTAAACACATTGTTCTGGAAACTCAATAATACAAGAAACATCATGAACCTTGTGCTGGAAGCATTTTTATTGCAAAAGACTGGGTCTTTGAAAACATAGTGTGCTATATTATTTCTCATTTCCTTCTCAAAGTCACTAATTGAGTTTTACTCAAAGAATAATAACACAATTGGCTGCTTTTCAAAATCTTTCATGGGTAGAAATACAAAAGATTTTTTACCCATGTTAGTTAATTAACACTATGATAATTGAGATAATGACCCAACCCACAGAATAGTATAGACAAATAGGAGAACATGATGTATTGAAGGTCTTTTATTCCATGGTGTAAACATTCAGTAGAAACCTATAGTGGATGTTGTTACTCTGCCCTTGGGAGCACAGAATGTCATTCTGCTGTCACATTTGCCCATTTGCTGGATAATGACCTTCTAAAATAAGCCTTTCATTCTTTCCATGTTGAGTACAATGAACAAGCATCATTTTTCATTACAATTATTTTTAAATGGACTATGTCAAGAGGAAAATTTTTTGCCAAACTGTACTTTCTCCTATTTTCCAGAATTTCACTGTAGAAAAGAAAAGTGAACGTTAACCTATATTTAGAATGTATATGTGGCTGCTACTTTAAACATCTAAAATGTAAAAACATTGTAAATGAAAGATTGGGAAAGATAAACCATCAAAGGCTAACAAAAGAAAATTAAGAGACTTAAACGTCATCAAGAAAATTGATATTTGAAGCATAGTATTGCGTCTGCTGGGTGCAGAGGACCAGGGGATGGTGGTGTTAAAAAGGTTCTTATTCTAGTTGAAGAATGCCAACAGATAAATACAGGGAAGAGTCACAGAACTAGGGGTAAATCACTGTTTCAAAAATCACAGTAAGATTTGGTCTGAAATCATCAACCGATGCTTAAAACAAAAGGGGGAAATTTTACTGAGGAACAGGAATTTACAGATCTTAAAGTATGTACCAGATTTCTTGCTGATATTAAGTGAAAACATAGTAACTACAGAGCTGAGAAATCTAGCATTTGGCCAGATGATCCAAGTTAATAGCACCAAAGAGGGACAGATGGACGTACGCACCTGAAGTGTGTCACTCCGCAGAAAACACCTGTAGTGCTGTACGTGTGGTGCTCTGGATCTTTGTATGAGAAAATATCTGACAAAACCAAGTTGAAGAACAAGAAGTGACTGTCTGGGGAAATAGCATTTATTTGGGAAACAAAGAATCACAGTCGGTCACGTGGAATCAGAGTAGCCCTCAACAAGGCCCTAGAAGACAAGGGCAGGAGAGGTTTATTATAAAGGATTTCCACAGAAAGGTTGTTCTCAGAGATAGTTCAATGGGTAGCAGAAAGGCTAGATCCATTGGTCTCCACTGCTGTGAGGTACTGCTGGCTTTAAACTGGCTTTAGTTGCTGATCCAAGTCCACTGGAACATTGTGTGGTTTAACAGTTAAAGGATATCAGCGTAGTCATCTCATGTTCTCTTGACTTCACTGTAGAAAGTCTTTGTTACTTCATTTTTATCCTCACATTCTATAAAACAACTGGCCTATAATCTTCAATACCTTTTGGAAATATTTAAGAAGCCCATACTGACTTTGCACCAGTTAATTCACAAATGAATGGAAACTTATTAATCTATGTACTGAGCCCGAGGAGACTTTTGCTTATATGGCAAACTTTTTTACAGAACTACACAGTCACGCTACAAAAGAAAATCTGTTTGCACTACACAGAAACAGGCCTTCTTCTCATGAGTAATTCCAGACTGGAGACATTCTCCGTGATAACGTGACCATCAGCTTGAGGACAACGCACAGGAAAGGAAACAAAACGAGTGCAATGAGTATGGTCCAGTCTTCACCCGGGCAGCTGATTTCACTATGAATCAGACAGCTCAAACATAAAGCGGGAAAGCTTGCTCTGATGTCATATAAATCATAGCCACAGAATTAAGGCTACAGACAAAGTCTATGAATATACATGGATTAAAGGAGGGCCCGGGCAGCAAAGTTTTTGAAATATTTTGCTATAAAATGAGTCGAGAAAATGGAGATGGACAGGAAGTCAGGATTGTTTTTTACTTTTTCTTCTGCAGAGAACCTCTGATCACAGGACCCTCTAGTACATTAGCAAGTACATTGATAAGAAAGATGGAGGAGCAAACAGATGACTACTGAGGGGAGAAGAGATTATTTGAAGTCGATGTCCTTGAAGAGAGACAAAAATAGGATGGAAAGCATGAGTAGACTGTTTCTATGCTCATATGCAGGCCTGTGTCGATGCGGTAGTCAGAGCAGGGAGATCTTTTCTTCGGCATGTACCTATTTTCTCAGTGAAACAAGATGTGAGTCCTCTGAGAGTGGATGGATTGAGGTGCTTGTGATGAAGGAGAATAATGAAAGCATAGAACCTCCCTTAGGAAAGAGACTGTGTGAAATGCCTAAAGAAATCTATGATTTCAAAGCAATACTGACAGCCACCACTTAGCCCGATTGTACTTTTCTTTGCTAGCCACACTAAGCTTCCAGATACAGATCTGTGATAGCCAAAATACTGGATTTAACCACGGTCAGGTTTCTGCCAGGTGAAGGGAGAAAGCCATTAGAACATCATCAGAAGGTGCAAAGAGGAAATTTTAGTGATGGAACATAAATCTAAGCTGTGTAAAGAAAGACATGAAGACAGGAGAGAGATAACGTAAAGTTAAACTTTTTCAGGTGCATCAGTTAATTGAAAATCCAGGTGAGGTGGAAGGTGTAGTGGAATGAGGTGCTCTAGCTATAGAAAAGGTACTAGATTCATACAGTAAGCCTTACAAAACAGTAGCATTATTTCTGAAACAATTATGGAAAGCAAAACACATCAAGGGACTGAGAAGCAGGCATGGTAATAGGTAGGGGGATGAAAAGATGCTGTGCACCAAGTGGCTACTCCCCATTAAATACAATTTGGGGGCAGGAAGCAATAAGCAAAAAGGAGGATGCGTCCATAGCAAATCTCTACCAAAGAACTTGAGTTTTCAAAGAAGGTAACATAAAATGGCTACAGAGATTATAAACACTTGGATCATATCCTGACCTGGCAGGCTGTAATAAGGGGAGAAAAAGAACAGCTGTGTACAGAAGAGGTCATCCAATTGCAGATAATCAAATTGTGGTTAGAGTAAAGAAAGGTGAAGCAAATGTTCACAGCCACTCCTGGAGATAATGATTTCAGGCATATTTCTTTTCCCATATCAAAAGTCAGAATTCTTCCCAGCCTTCCTTACTCTTGATAGGCACCTTCTCGACAGATCTTATTTTTCTGAGAAACAAATAGAGTCAGAAAAGAACTTCCTCGTGTTCTGGGCTAGGGCAAGGTGAAATAAGGTGAAGGAAAATAAAGGAAAACACACACAAGACTTTTCTGGGGATGTTTTATTTTCTATTTAGCACAGGAAAGTCATAGGTGGAGGAAGTTTGGAAGACCAACCAGATCAGCTGTGCAAAGCCTTTTTGGTGCAGGGTCCACAGCTGTCTTCTCACAGAGACAGAGAGAGGTAGAACATGAAAGGACTTGTCTCGATGTTGTCTAGGAGGAAGCAGCACAATGCGTTCTAGTGTATCTTGGCCTGTTGGGTCACTGTAGAAGAGAAATAGCAGTATTTGGTTCATATGACTGGAACGACATAGTGAGGTCCTTGCCAGGAATGTTCTGGACCTTTATTAAAATCCTCTCCTCTGGATGGGGCCAAGACTAATCCTGAGTAGTAACTGCAGGAGAATGGAGGTCAGGGTGGCTTTTAAGGATGCACTAGACATTGCCTGTAGAACTCCCACTTGCCATGGATGTCATGACTCCTACCAGATATGAAAGCCATTTAAAATCAGTACTAATTAAAATGAGGCATTTGAGGCACAAAAATACAACTGGGTCATTGGAACAGCACAGGAATATTCAAATTTTGCATGTTGTCAAGGAAATATGACAAAATGATGTGAAAAGTAAGGATAATTTGATATGCTACATTCAGTTTGGCTTGACAAAGTCTTAAAACTCAGAAAAGTAAAATTTGATGCAAAAATACAACAAAATTAATTCTTACAAACAGAATTAAATATATAAGTGCATATATATAATCTCAGGCTGACTGTGTAACATGTGAAAGAGAATAACTTTTAGGTTTATAAACAACTCAAATGAAATAATAAGCATAAGAAAACAGTTTGTCATATACAAGTTTTAAACCTCAGTAGTCAGGTGAAAATCATAGGACAAAAGCGACATTTTTACAAAATTTTCTTAAAGTGAAAATATGTAATTTTGTATACTTAAATTCTAATTAAAAGCCTAATTTACACTACCCATCCAGAACCCCCCTCAAAATTACACAATATAAATTTCAAACTGTAGACGAAAAGTAGAAAAATGTATACCCTAGCATTATCAGAGAAATGATAAAGTGAATTAACTATATTTATTCCACATATTGAATCATCAAAGTAATAAATGATAGCATGCCTCTGCTTACAGGTACCCTGGCTAGATTCAACAATTCTTTTCAAATCTACTTTTGTAACGTTTCCTAAACAATAAAATTCATATCCTGTCTTAGTCAATTTCTGGGATTTTAGTCTTAAAATACCATTTAAAATTAGAAAAGAAATTTTTTATAAGAAGCTATTCTTCCCTCTTTATTTATAATAATCATTTTAACTTGAAAGAAATCGAGTTATAAATGAAATATCATAGTCATTAACAATAAAGTTTCTGGCGAATGTCTATGGAGTAAAAAATGTCAGGATACAAAGTGAAAAATACGTACTGATTTCTGTGACTGGAATAATATAAATGCACACAAATAACCACCAAATGCACTTTTTTTCTCGTTTGTTAAGCGGGGCTAACAAAGTTATGGGTGATTTTCTTCTGTTTCCAAATTCTTTAAAATAATGATAATGCCATCTATCCTCCCTAGAGATGTTGATCTGAATGGGTCAAAAACGTTAATTTTCTTCTCGGAATAGTGCTCTTCGGGCTTTTAATACTGTAGACAAGTTTATCAGGCACTGAAGATAACTGACATGTTTATTACACTAGCGAGCTAGGATACTGGTTATGAAAGAATTTCAAAGGTCCCAAGTCTCCAGCTGTATCCACACATCTTTCAAATATTATTTGATCTGTTACAAAGAACAAAACCTCTTCTGATTAATAAGGAATTCCAAAATCGATACCTTGAAACATTTACTTCTTAGCGAAACCTAATTACCTGCAAGGAAGATATCAGTTCACTGTTGTACATGTAGTATTTCAAAATGTCTTCCAGTGACTGACATTATAAAGGATGTGTCATGTTTATTTCATGATGCTTAGTCCCAAAATACCACTTCCCAACCTCATATTATCTTTTCATCAGAAATCCCAGGTTGTCTGAGAGAAAGAATGTTGTTTCATGGGGAGATTTTCATGCTCACATGCAGCTGCGTGAACCATGAGGATCTCCCCGCAGTGTGCTCCAGCCGGTCTTATGCAGCTGGCAGACGTGGGTGCTTTGTGCAGACCCATAAACACACCCCGTGGCTTCATGACAGAGAGCCAGGCAGAAATCTGCGGGGTCAGCCAGTGAACCCCTCTAGCAAGGGCAGGGAAGGCCCCCCAAGAGACGGAGCAGTGGGCGCCCGCGGGAGCTTCCTGTGTTACATGGGCGCGATGGTGCCTCCTTTCTTGGTTTGGATGAGATTTCTCATCAATCTTTTCTTTTCCCCTCAGTCTTGCTGGATTTAATAAAGTGACAGATTGGGTGTGAAATTCAGAGAAAGTGCACAGAGTCCACGGAGTAGATTCCGTTTCTCTGTAAGAAACACAGCTCAGAGGAGCCCAGTTGTGAAGGGGCCTGCAGATGCAAGGGCACGTCCTGGGCGGAGGGCTCCAAAGCCGCGGACCGGCTGGAAGCTACTCACCGATCGGGCAGTGCCCGGGAACAGCCCGCTCAGGTCTGGGAATCCCTCTGCTCTTTCCTCGGTGACTCGGTTCCTCTTCCCACATCACCCAGGTGCAGGGAGATCATAAAAAGCGCTTGGGAAAGAGAAGCGAGCCAGAGGGAGCCAGAGAACGCCCAGATGATGTTTGCTCGCGGGTGAGGCACCATGTGTGTGTGTGTCTTTCAGAGCATTATCAGATTCTTTCGGGGACAGGCAGGCTCTGAAGACACGGGGACAAGCCTGGGGAAGTGGCACGTGGTCTTTTCTGCCGTTCTGACTTGGAAAGCTCGGCCATTCCGCTGCATTGTTAAGAGGGTGATCTTGACATTTACTTGGAGTAACTCACTAAGTCAGGCCTGTCAGTTTCCCTGAGGAACCAAGGACGCTGTGGCACCTGGTCCAAAAAACTTTCACTGAGCCAACAATTCCAAACACTGACTCAGGACAACACATTTCAGGGCGCTCACCCTTTCAGGCACACGTTCCCTCCCTTTGAAAAAAAATTAAGATTTTTGCTGACAAAATGGTGGCCTCTTTCAAAGTACTTAGGCCAGTGGTTACGCGCGGTAGACTCTCAGGTCTTTGCTAACGGCGCGCCCGGCGCTCTTTGCTTTTCCTTCAGTGGCACCGCCCCCCTACAGCCACGACCACGAGCTGGCACACTACGAAGACTCGCCCCCTCCGTACTCCCCGACACCACAGGCTGCAGCGCAGCGTTCTCCGCCCCCTCCGTACCCTGGAAACTCCAGGAAATAACCCTTCTCTGAGAGCGGAATAAGTGCCCGTCGATGATCTTGCCCAGAATAAACAGCTTCGACTCAGAAACAGGCAGGGAAGGATTGTTGTGGGAAGGCTCTGGGGCCAGACGGGGACTGCTCGAGTTAAAGCATGCAAGACTGCTGCCCTGCTCAGAGCTCGCCCTGTGCGGAGTATCACACAACCGCGTTTGAGCGTGTCTCCAGATCCACTTCAGCACTTGCAGAAAACAGTGAGGAGACCGACAGAGCCTCTGAGAGTCATGATATGCTCTAGACGAAGGAAGTTTCAGTACTGATCCTAGAAAAGAATGCTGAAGGAGAGCGAGAGAATGAATGGCCTGCTGTACAAAGAAACAGCTTGATCCTATGCAGCTTTCCAAATCAGAAGTAGAGTTGTTTCTTCTTTCATGCATCGATAAACACACCTTGAGTGCCTGAGAGCCTACTACGTGCCGGCTGTGTCCGAGGCGCTGATGGAAATCACCAGAAGAGCACGGGCGTACTGCACTGGAGTGTGCTCTGCAGATACCCTGTGTTTCATAAACTTAAGGTTTGCGGCAGCCCTGCACCAAGCAGTGACATTTTCCTATTCATAGGTGCTCGGTTCAGCTCACTATTGCACATGTTCGTAATTCTCACAATATCTCAACCTTTTTGGCTAGCATTGCCTCTGTTAAGATGATCCATCACCAGTAACCTTTGATGTCACTACAGCTCTTGTTTGGCACTGCTGCGAACAGTCGCCATATAAGACCAGGACCTTAATAAATTGATCAATTTTATGTAAGTCCTAACTGCTTCACCAACCATCCCCCATCTTCTGCCCTCTCCTTGGACTTCCCTATTACCTGAGACACAATAATATTGAAATTAGACCAATCAATCAAGTGAAAGGAGTCGCACGCCCACCCTACAAAGCTAGAAGTGATTACTCAAGTGAGAAGGGCATATAGAAAGCTGAGATGAGCTCAAATTTAGGCCTTTTGTACCCATAGCCAAGTTCTAAATACAATGGGAACATTCTTTCTTGAAAATAGATGGTTCTGTAGGAAACATCTGAACAGTAAGAAAGAAAACAGTTTTATTGCTGGTATGGAGAAAATTTTTGTGGTCTAGTTGGAAAATAAAACCAGCCCCACTTTCTTAAGCAAAAATGCTGTCCCAACAAAGTTTTCACTTTCTTCAGTTCAGTGAAGGCTGAGGGAAACTAACAGAGCTTAGTTCATGGGGTTTAAGGAAGGAAGATGTTTCCATAACATGAGAGTGCAAGTGAAACAACCACCGTTGATGTAAAAATTACACAGAAGATCATCGAATGATTGCACTGAACAGCAGACACTTAATGTAGATGGAACCGCTTTACACATGAAGAAGATGCCGTCCAGGACTTGCACAGTGAGTCAGTGTCAGATTTCAAAGCTTCAAGGAAAAGCTGATCTTTTGTTGGGACTATTGCAGGAGGTGACTCGGTTGAAGCCTGTTCTCATTTCTCATTCCTCAAGTCCTAAAGGCCTTAGGAATCACACTAATTGCACAATCTGTGACCTAACAATGGAACGGAAAAGTGTTTACAACTGGTTTACTGAGTAATTTAAGCTGCTGAAACTTACGACTCAGGAAAAATTATGCCTGTCAAAACTTACCACTCCTTGACAGTGCATCTGGTTACCCAAGAGCTTCGGTAGAGATGTACAAAATTAAAGCTATTTTCTTGCGTGCTAATACAAATCCTTTCAGCACCTCACGGATCAAGGAGTGCTTTCTACTTTTAGGTTATTTAATAAATACCTTTCATGAGGCTATCACTGCCACAGACAGGGATGCTTGTTATGGAGCCAGGGGAAGTAAATCGAAATCCTCCTGGATTCACCATTCTAAGGGACATGAATGTGATTCATGAGTCATGGAAGGGGGGTCAAAATATAAGTCTGAAAGCAGCTGACACCCAACCTCACAGGTAATTTTGACAAGTCTAGATTTTAGTAGAGGAATTGAGTGCAGATGCGATGTCAGTGGCAAGAGAACTAGAACTAGAAGTAGAGCTCGGAGACATGACTGCACCACCTCAGTGTCATGATAAAGCATCAATAGGTGAGAGATTGCTTCTTACAGACAAGTGCAGTGGCTTTTTGCCATCGAATCTGCTTCTGGTGAGAATGAACCCTGAAATGACAACCGAGGATTCACAGCAAAGTCTGAGAGAATTTATTCCAATTTTGAAGGACTTTTTTTTTTTACTGTGGGTAGAATGTTATCAAACAGCTTTATATGCTGCAGAGAAATACTTAGTGAAGGCAGGTCCATCCACACACCAAATTTCATTGCTGTGTTTTTTAAAGAAGTTGCTGCCACTTCCACAGTCTTCAGCACCCACCACTCGATTGGTCAGCCGCTGCTTATCACTGAGTTAAGTTTCTCCACCAGCAGAAAGATTATGACCCAGTGAAGCCCAGATAGTCATTAGCACACTTTAGCAATAGAGCATTTTAATTAAGATGTATACATTGGATTTTTAAGACATACTACCATTGTACACTTAATAGTGTAGTGTAAATACAGCTTTGTGCATTAGGAAACCAAAAAATTTGAATGGCTCACTTTATTATGGGGTTTGCTGTATTGTGGTGTTTGCTTTATTATGATGGTCAGAACGGGACCTGTGAAACCTCCAAGGTATATCTGTATGAAAATGAGTAGTTGGAGCTTTCCTATTGACTAGACTGTTTATGAAGCTCCTTGTTACCAAGACTTCAACAGAACCTTGATATCTCATTTAAAAAATACTCTAGAAGAGATATATACATTAAATAGCAAATGGGTCCATTGGGCTTCAAAAAGTCTGCTTGAATTTTTATGCAATGTAAATTTCTGTGTCTCTGGAAATGAATACAAGTGGATATTATTTATTTAATTTGAGAATTAAATTAGGATCAAAGGGACGCAATAGTGGCTAGAAGCCAAGAGGTCTTCAGTGCTAACTACTGCTGCCTAAAAAGTATCTGGGTTTAGTCAGTGGGTTACCTTGAAGGTTATTCCAACTTTCAATGGGGGGAGACTGAAAGAACATCTATGGGCAACAAGTACTTCACTTCAAGGGTAACATCAGAAACTAAGTATTCCAGTGGATTCTACATCAGATAGCAAAAATCTCACAACTTGATCATGAAAATATAAAACAGATTTACAAAAAGAAAAGGAAGAAATAAAAAAATAGATTCTATTGACATGTCACTGAGTCAAACTTTTGGTTTTGTAAAATTTTGATAATATCTTCTCTTGAAAAAGTTTTACAGTTGATACAAAAGGATAAGATAGTGTCATCAAAGGTTGCCTTTTACCAAATGCAAATCTTATGAAGTGCCTACTTTTAGATGTAAAAGTGTTTAATAAATAATTCAAATGTGCTGTACTGAAAGAAATCTTAACATATTTTTGTATATTAAAAATTGTGTACTGAAGATACACACATTGAAGACAGGTAATCAGGCTTTTCTGTCACTTTACAGTTAAACCTGAAATGTTCAATCCAATATCATTATAATTGAAGGGAATCCAAAAATTATAAGAATTTTACTGAATAAAACAAAAGGAATACCTTGAAGTATAAGTCATAATATCTGTACTTTCAGTTAAAAAACTTAATAGTTAATATAAGTAGTTTCTTTTTCTTTTAAATGTCCCCACTAGAAATACATTGATCTGACTGAATACAGTCTAGTTCTGATTGAAGTCTAATTTTAGTATATGTGCTGCTAAAGCGAGCACTCTGACGTCTAAAGGCTAGATTTATTTTGAATGACTTGATTGATTTTTAGATGTTGACAGTGTTCTTACTTATGAAGATAAAAGATATTCAAAAGTTCCAGCCTGTCCTAGTAAGAGACTCTTTAACTCACATGAATGATTTAGCACCTGGTTAAGAATATATATTCTTTAATTTATTTCTTTTCTGCAAGTGGGATCAGACCCAGTTACACTGCAGCTAATGTGCCAGTGTCCCTGTGATTCTGAGAATGTTAATTGCAAATACATACTTATGTGTTCCTTAAGGAAAATGGAGAGGAAAGATCATCAGAAGTTCTCACCATCTTCACCTGCAGCAAACATTTATTGTGATCCATTTACATTCTGTAAGTACTACCCACATAGGGCCCATTTTGGTCTATACCATATCTTTCCTTTGATCTCTTCTTCAAGATCTCTCTTACTGCATAACACAAACCAATACACCTACCAAAGATTAGTATTTTTACTATCTGTATTTAACAGCACAAAAGCATAAATATGCACATTACAGTCTTTGGAATTTCACTGATTATTTTCATAGATGCATTTTGGGGAAAGTAATATATGATATGAAACTTTGAATTGAGATATTTATAACTAACATTTTTATGGCTGACATGTTTATAATAATCAATAAAATGAAAGAAAACATTACGATAAGGAATTTGATTGGCTTGGGAAGGGGTTGCGGATCATGCGTCTGCACGTGTCTGGATGGGTCACGGAGGAGCCGTCGTGTGCCCTCTACCCGGTCCCTCGACCCTCCTCTCTGGCACTGTTTCTCCTGTCTGCCCCACCGCATTTGCTTCACCGTGTCCCTGACCATGATGTTTCTTCCTTAGAATGATCTAACCATGGACTGAATTCCTAAAACCAGAAGCCAAATTACACCTCATTTCCTAAAAGTTGTGGGGACTGGTTGCTGTGTCCTGGTAACAGAAAAGTTGACTAATACACAAGGACTGTGAATCCATTTTGGCTTTTTTAGCCCTCCATTCCTATTATTTTAGCCTCAGTTTTCTGTACAACAACCCCAAGTTGGAGATGGACAAACTTTATTTTGAGTACTATCTTGTGCCTATGCAATTTGAGGCAAGCTACTTCATCTCTCTAAAATTCAACTTTCTGCTCTGAAAAAATGTAATTAGTAGTCCTCCCTTAGTTTTCCTGAATGTCAGGTTAATACGGGCAAAATCTAAATATATAGTGCCTGGTACTTACAAGTATTCTATAAATATGAACCAAAAATGAATTTTAGAAATTAATGAGAGAAACCTCTAGAACCACTTTATCCAGCAAAGCAGTCTCTAGCTGCATATGATCATGTAACTTTAAATCAATTGCAATTCAATTAAGTGAAAAATCGTGTTCTTCAGTCTCATTAACCTCATTTCAAGTGACGTATGGCTTCGCATGGCTGTGGCCACCAGACTGAATAGTTCTGCCATAGGAAAGTCTTCTGCGCAGAACTGTAGTGAGATGATGAGGTTCACAGTAGGTGTAACTCAGAGGTAGAGTGTATGCCCCACAAGACCGTGGACACAAGGAGGGAGGAAAAGAAGAGTAAGAAGTAGAAGGGGAGGGGAGGGAAGAGAGGGACGGGGGGAGAAGGAAGGACAGAAAGGAAAAGGAAGAGAGAAGAGAAAACAAAGCAAAACAATAAGGCCATAGGAAGTTGTTAAAGAAACCACTCCAGTCACCTTCTTGAGGAGAACCTGTGGATGTTACTGGTTAATCATGATGTCCTTCACTGACATGGGCAATGAAGCCATTGCCATGGAAACAAGGCTGTGGCCTGGATGAAAACCCAGGAGGGCAAAGCCATTGCAGGAGCCAATGGGCTAGTGACAGAAGAGAGACTTTAGATGTAGTGTTGTAGTTGCTCACACAAAGTCTGGGTGAAATCCATTCTTCAGCTGCTTTCTCCAATTTGGAAGCTACCATGGCAGCATTCAAGGTTGCCCTCTTCGTCCTAAGGTGAAATCTTGTAACATTCTCGTCCTATTTGTTCTTATCACCAAATGCAAGCAGTAGTCACCATATATCCAACCTACTCCTGACTTGTCCTTGATTAATCAAACTCCTTTAGCCATTGTCTTACTGCATTTGTTCCTGAGACAAAATACCCAATACCCTGAGTTAAGAGTGGAAAAGTTTATTTGGCTCACAGTTCATAGAGGTTTCAGTCAATGGTCAGCTGGCCCCAAGGCAGGGTTGCTTGGAAGACTATTACAGCAAAGGAGAAACAGTTACTGGTGGGCAAAAGACAGCAAAGCAGCAGGGGTTGCCCACAGCCCTTTCTGTGCCTTATATCTTCAAGTCCAAGCCACACAGGGAAGGTAGCATCCACACCAATAATCCTAGTATCCTCTAGAACCTTGACTATAGCATGAATCAATGTCAACATCATATATCCAGGTCTAGTCACCTATGACTACACAAGACTTTGATGGGACATCTAGACAAAAACCGTAACAGCCGACTCTTGGTTATAGGTGGTATACAGTGTTCAGTGTCCATCAGACAGTACATTGAGCCTGTGTAGGAGTGGTGTGTTGGGTGTCATTGTTTTATTTTGTTGTTTGTTGTTTTATTTTTCATTAGGAATACCTAATGCCACGTGATCACCTTGCTAATCACTTCAGAGGTTTTTATAAACTACTAGATCTTCAATCAGAACCTGTTTGAAATACGCAGTATTTATTTTCTGAGCTCAGCCCTACGCTGAGGATAACCCAAGTTTGTGTAACTGCCGTACTTTGCCAGGGTTGGAGTGTTTCTATTTCAGTTCACACTGTCAAGACCTTCACAGAATGAAAGTGACATAAGTAACTTTAAAAAGACCCACAAATGATTCCAGTCTCTACCCTCTGTACCCTCTCCGACCTCTTACACCCCTCTACTGCAGAGAAAAGAGCTCAGCTCCAGAGTTGGAGACATGGTTTTCGCTTCCCCCTTGTCTTCTCACTGTGTGTTCTGAGTTTAATATCAGAATTTCCACAATATCAATTTCTTCCAAAATATATGACACTCTTACTAGGTTGTCACATTGCTTATAAAACAGTGTATATAGG
Organism: Petromus typicus; assembly: GCA_004026965.1. Classification (NCBI taxonomy): domain Eukaryota; kingdom Metazoa; phylum Chordata; class Mammalia; order Rodentia; family Petromuridae; genus Petromus; species Petromus typicus. The sequence goes on from PVIR01021475.1 coordinate 22,378, forward strand.
ACATCTGTCAGAGACATCCTATGCAGATTGGTGATTCAGGCAGATAGGAGTGTATATCCACATCCTCCTTAAAACTTTAGGGCCCATTCCCAAACGTTACTGCCTCTATAATTTTCCACGGCTATGTAACAAATTATGCCCAACTTATAGCTTGAAACATTTATTATCTCAGTTTCTACAGAGCAGGTCTCTGTGCCCTAACAGCTGGGTTCTCTGGGGCTGAGACTGCCTCAAACTACAGTCATCTCACTGTACAAATGCAGAAAGATCTGCTTCCGCTCCTTCCCAGGCTGAAAGCAGTTGACAGTTCCTTGAAAGCTTTTGGATTTAAGACCTCATTTGCTCGCTGGCTAGAGGCCAGAGACCACCTTCAGCTTTTTGCCACACGGGTTCTCCATAGGGCAACTGAAACTATGCCAAGTTGCTTCCCCGAATGGGTAAGCTCACGAGAGGAACCATAGGCAAGAAAGTGCAGTGAAAAGGAGAATGCTAGCAAAATATGAGTCCCAGAAACCTCATCTGAGAAGTAACAGCCCATCACTTCTGCTCTACCTGTTCCTGAGAATCAGGGAGGTTCCACAAAGGCACAAAAGCAAGAGGCAGGAGCATTAGGGGCCAGCTAGATAACCACACAATGACAAGACATTTACATTACTCTCCTAAATCTATTATTTGGAGTTTAGACTCTGTAGGAAATAACACCTTCCCTCTATAAAAACCATCCCAACTCAACACCTCAGAGAATCCTGGGGCATGCTTGGCTGTGATCAAACTGCTTTTTCGTAGCTGAGCATGGAAGAATGGAATCGGCAATATCCAAAGACCATGCTGACTAGACAAGTACTGCGCTTTTAAGAAACACTCAAAGGAGATAGCAGGTCTGTTTCACCTAAATATCATCTGTGAGCTGCACATAGTGCTTGACAGGGAAAGAAGCACTCGACACACCAAACAGCTTTTGTTTTAACATAGTCTGGGTTCTATCTGTGCTTCAGCTCTGTCCCCAGATATTTAATCTGCATCAAGAAAGAAATTCCAAGTGAGTGTTCAGGGGACAGAGCTGTGGAAAACCTTCACTGCCAATGGAGAAACAAACCCAAGGAAAAGTGTGGTGATGCAGATACAGGTGTTGTCAATGTTTGCCTTTGCTGAGTGCCTACAAGAACAAATGGTTAAGACGCTGTTCACAAACTCTGATTTCCTCCTATGCTCTGTTTCTTTTCTAATGTGGTAATGAGTAGATTTTGAATTTGTGCCACCTGCCATTCTAAGGGGGAGGAGGAAGCAGCCATATCTTTCTCTGAATCCTGTTTGGCCCTGTGAGATAAATGAGTAAGTGATCTCACATTGTCCCAACCTATGAGATGGATCATTCAATTCTGTTCCGACTAAAACTAAAGACAATAAATTGATCTGTTTCCCCATGTTTGCATCTAGCAGTTATTGTCTTGATTGGCACACAACATGGTCATCATTTTTGCTGACCATAATGCAACTCAAGAGATGTTCAGAGTAAGTAGGCCAGCAGAGCTGGATTCCTGCTTTGCATCTGAAAATGCATTTGAAGACCCTCTCCACTGGGTCTCCACCCAGCTGGGGCCCTAACAATACCTTCACCTGTTTGCCTGGTGAACCATAGACATTTTTCTTCTTCTATGGAAACTACCTCACTTTTCCAGACCAACAAAAGGGTTTTTTACTCTGAAGAGTGGAGTTAAATAATTCTCCACTTAGAATTAAATTCTTCCTACTTCTGTTTTTTTTTCTTTTTTTTTTTTTAGCCTATTTCTTTTACCCATCATAGCTAGATTCATCTGAATGTCTATCTCCTCTAAAGACTATATCCTCTATGAGAGCAAAGTTTACACATCTGCAGCCTCCAGGAGGTACCTACATTTTTAGATCATAAAATAAATGGCCACATGTAGTGAACCAACAAATAGTATGTGATATTTTAAAGTACAAAGAATTAGAGGAGATAAGTCTATTATGAGCAGCACACTGTGCATGTGATTCAGAATGCAAGGTGTGGGCCAGAGAAGTAAACATAAAACTAGAGTTCTGTTGCCTTTAATTGAGGGTACCTGTCCATCCAAATACTGATAGGTGTCACTGAGCACAACATTAATATATATCTACTTACATATATGCACATGCTTATCCTGACTGATTTAACTAATGGGAAAAAACAACTTGCCAGCATAGGAGAGGCATTTTTATAGTTCTTCAAATTAAAATTGGGTTCCTCACTTATTACATTAAGAAAATAGCCTCGTAAGTCTCTTTCCATAGAATGAATTCTAATGCAGCAGAGTTTTCTGAAGCCATGTCCAGACAATTCACTAAAAATGTCTTTACTATAATGAGCTGCTGTAGTTTTTGTATACTCAGTTTTCTATGGCATTTTGAGAAACAACTGAATATTCTCAAAGGAAACAAAAACAATTAAAATTAGCTGGAAAGGAAAAGTAAATGGAAACTCGATTTTAACTATTATTATTAGATATATGTGGAGGCCAAGAATGGATTTATCCAAACTGCACATGCTAAAAAGATTTGTTGTCAGCCCAATATCCCTAGAAACATGTCAGCTAAAATATTATTAGCTCTGTGTGTGTGCAAACAAACACTGCAGTATTTACTCCACCTTACATCTGACCTTCTCCCAACTCTAGATAGTTGGTGCCATCATTCCCCTCATTTTGCAGAATTAGAAACTACAAAAATGTCACTTTTGCATCAAAAGACGCTTCTTTTAATGAGTAAACCTTTAATGCTACAAAGAAATGCATCCATATTGACTCTCTATTACAAAAACTGCCTGTGGCAATCCTGGTGTGTTCATCGAAGGCACTGCTCCCGGCCTCCGTTCTAACGGAGTGATTCATACGTGGGCACCACACTCCTGGCCCATCTCCATTCTTTCCTTCTGCCTCAATTCTTTAGTTCCCAACAGGTCTGGTCTGCATGTACTCTGTGCCCGAGACAGACAGTGGGTGGACTCAACTCCGAGAAGGTAGCTGTCCCAACAGATTCTGACAAGACGATCTCCCAAGCTGATTTTCACCATCGTAGTAGAAATGAATTTTCCATGAATGCTCTGAATCACTGTCCATCAAAAAGGAACCCTGGAAAGACAAAACAATGTAAAATATGAACCAGAGTTGGTCATGCAGAGTTGATCATGAATGTTGGTCAGCACAACTGAGAACAATAAAATGTGGTGTTGTTCCTTTTATCTGTAGTCCTGCTTTCTGCCATTTCAGTAGTCTACACTAAGCCTTGGTCCAAAAATATGAATTTTCAGCAACAAACAAGTCATAAGTTTTAAACTGCATACCATTCTAAGAAGCCTGATGAAAACTGGCCTACCTTGCTATAGCCCACCCAGGCCATGAATCACCTCTGTCCAGTATAGTCACGTTATCTGTGCCTCTCACCTGTTAGTCATGTATTGGCCATTATCAGTTATCAAATAGGCCACTAAATGTTGCCCATAATGTTATTCATCTGCTCAAGAAGCATTTATTGTACTTACTAACTGTCCCGGAGCACAAAAGTAGCAATGCTCTTAGTTCATACAAGTGAGAGACAAGATTTCAAATGCTTCCTTAATGTGAAAAGGTAAAAGTACCATACAATATTCTGGAAGAAGGAATTACATTCACATGGTATTTATTGTAGTTTATTGTTAGAAGTTCTCCATTGTATTACTATTGTTAACCTCTTAGTGTGCACAATTTACCTTATAATAAGTATGTATGTAGAAAAATAAGGTCTTTACAACGTCTAAAATTATGTATTATTTTAGATACCCACTGACCATGCACAAAGAGGCCACTAACATATCTAAACTTTCCTGTGGGATTGGTAACTGCCTTTCGGCTATACATGTTTACATGGCTGAAAGCTCTTCAGAATTTTAAGACAAATGTAGAAGTGTTAAATTGTTAAACTATTACAATAATATGTTAGAATGTTTAGGGAAGAATTTTAAAATGAGAAGTAATGCTCATCTTCCAGATAATTCTACACAAACAGCAGAGTTAATGGTAATTGTCTTAGGCTGCTTTCTGCTGCTATAACAAAATACTCGAGAAAGGGAAACTTAAAATGAACAGAATATCACTGGTTCATCATTCTGAAGGCTGAGAAGTCCAATAGTATGAAATCAGGAGGCAGAAGATAGAAGAGCAAGGAAGAACAAGAGAGCAACTGCTGGTCAAACTGGTTTTGGTCTTGAGGCCACTTTGATGTTAACCAATCCACTCAGGATAATGACATTAATCCATTTGTGCAGGCAGCACCCCTGGGTCGAAACTCAGCTACTTGACTGTTTTATCTACTGCACTATTGATTTCTTTTGTATTTAACAAATATAGAATATACAGTGTGCACCAAACACTACTTTGGGGCCTTTAAAATATTACCTCACTCAATGATAGAACTATCTCTACTTATGATGAGAAGACCAAGTCACAGAGAAGAAAAGTATCTCCTTCCAGGTGGCACAGCTGATAGTGGCAGAAAAGCTGAGCAGTGAGATTAAAGCAGCCTTGCTGTAGATGCTTTCTTTCACCAGAAAGGTGAGAACACAATAAGATATTTTGATAAAGCAAGAGCCTGTATTTGTTTAACTTTAAGAAGGTACATTGTCATCATTGTTCTACTTAATCAGCTGTTATGGGAGCTGAACATGGAGACGCTAGCGCTTTTCTGTCTGTCATCCACGCCACTGAGATGGTTCTTTACACAGCTGTCAGCTCAGCTGCTGCTGCTGCTGTCTCACCTCGGGACCTCTGGACCCTCTTTGGCTCCCTGTTTGGAACACCCACCACTGATTCTCATTCTTTAGGTCATTCTGAGTCCTCAACAGTCCTGTAATTACTTCCTGTGTACTGTCTTCATACACTTATGCTGAGATATAATTAAACATGTTTGTCTTGTTGTCTTGGCCCCCTTTTCCACTGGACTACCCAGAATTCCACTGGCACCCTTGAAAGTGAGGTTGTATTGACTAAATATACAACTCTGTGCCCTGAACTCAGAGCAGTCCTTTGATAAGAAGTAAATATTGAATGCATTACTGAATGTGATTTAAAGAACTACAAACTAGAAAAAGGAATGTAGCTGTTAAATGTGTTAACGAGAACAAAGTTAGAGGTAAAACCAAAGATCTCTGACCCGGTGTCATCTTCACAAGAAGCTATTTCTCCTCACATTCCTTTTTGCGCTGACTTTCCTGGGGGGACAGTGAATGGGCGAGGGCAGTATCATCACCACCACCCCAGGCCAGAAGTCTTGGGGACCCGATAGCACTTCCAGTGATGCTCTGCCTGGGAAAACTGTATTGGTATTCAAAGCACTATAGCAGACAGTTGTATGAAACAGAATTGTCCTACCCAAATGCCAAAAGAGCCACGTTGTCCCCAACTTTGCTTCCTGAAGGTGCCTCAGAGTCAATCCAGAGGGGGAAAAAATGGATAATTCCATGAGACATCATTACTTTTGAAATGTTTCAACTATTTAATGACCTAATATATGCCATTAGCAATGAACCACTCAACTGACTGTGCTGAGATGGGGACCTCAGATGCATCACGAACCCTGCTACCTCCACTCTCCTCTTCAAACTTCAGACCGATGATTGAGTAGTAAGAATATGGCAGGTAGTATGCTGGCCTCTCACTGAAGTTTTGCTTCGACAGCTATGTCTCATCCAAGGAACAGCCTTGTCCCACCACCCCCCCGCAAAGCATGCAGGTCTCCACTGTCCACAACAAAATACATTTCCACCTGACAGCAACTTGCATCCAGCTCAGAGAGATGCTGCATCTTACTGCTTATTAAGAGGCAAGTTGGTAGATACACAACTTGTTGGAGTATGAATAATTGATATGGACCTAAGTCCTTTTTATGGTCTCCATTCAGTAGAGGAAATCCAATTAGGCAGGGCTTTGTTCACGTCACCAGATCTGAAGTATGCTTTCAGAAATAAAAACACCAGTTTTTAACATGCACTGAACATGGGTTTAAATGAATTAGGTCCTATAACTGTAAAAGAGCAATAAAATTAAAATATGAAAGGCAATATTTCTGCTTATATTAAGAAGAACAAAATGAAAATTCTTAAAATGGAACAATAGATATAATGATCTCTCTAGACCTCAGTTTAAAAATAAAATAAGCTTGATGGGCTTTACAGCAAGACCATAATCTCTTCCCAGTAGGCTTATAAAAAGGTAGTCTCACCCATTATAAATGCCCGGTTTAGGATCATTTGCATGCATGTGGGCATTTATTCAATCAATAGATTTTAATCCAGAACATATTTTATGCCAAACTTTAAATTCTAGGGTTGTAGCAATGAAGAAAATGGACATGGTAACTTGGCTCATAAAAGAAAGGGAATCTCTATGAACTGTATGTGGAAAAAAGTCTCTGTAAAGTGAATTCACCAAACTCAATTGTAACAAGTGTCAGGGAGACAGAAATGAACCACCACGCAAACAACAAATGGACAACTGAAACAAAAACACATCTCCGGAAGAAGAAGTATAAGTGACTAAAGAAAAATCATTTAAAAAGTGTTCAACATCCATGGTCAATTAAGAAATGCAAAAGAAAACAATGCTGAGATTGTACGTTACAAAAGGATGGCTAACTTCCAGAAATCAAACAATAGTAAATGTCAGAAGCTTCAGGGGTGGGAGGGGTGACCTTGCTTAAAACTTGGTGGGAATGTAAATTAGTAAAATCCTTATGAAAATCACTGTGGAGAGTCCTTAAAAAACTAAAACTAGTGGGCCAGGGGGGCCGGGGAGTTAGCTCAGTGGTTCCAGCGCCTGTCTTGCAAGCGCAAGGGCCCGGGTTCGATTCCCCGGTAACCACATAACAATACTGGGTGTGGAGACCCACACCCAGCAGCAACCAGTACCACATACCACAGTGCCGGGCGTGGTGGCTCACGCCTGTAATCCCAGCACTCGGGAGGCAGAGGCAGGAGGA